>JAWNPB010000076.1:0-222623 GCA_035045355.1 Drosophila lacicola | reverse complement strand
GTTGTCTTTTAATTAAGAGCAGCAGCATAGAAATCAATTTATTTGCTTGGGCTGCTGTTCATTCAAGTTACGTGTCGGCTGGCCAAAAATTCGAATTGTGGGGACTCTCAGTCAGTGAGGGTTCGAAGTTCGGCTTTTGGCATGCTGCTCACATGAACCAAGCGCAGTCGTGCATACCCGAGAGCGTTTTTAATATCAACATAACACAAATACATGGAGCTAATCCAACTGTAGGTAGCAGTAAATGACAGTAAATGATTCAGCTGACCCCACATCCATTGCTTGAGTGTAGAGTGTGTGGGGTGTGCCTGTGTGTGTTTGGGTGTGTGTTTCAGTATGTGTGTGTGTGTGCGTGCCAGTGACAAAGTAAAACTGCTTACGTGACCTCTGCTGGCAGTGCTGTCGCCTCGCATCATTTTCAATTCCATGCAGGTAAAAATTCTTGTGCTCTTGTGCGCAAGATTGCAGCGAAAGCCATGAAAAAGTGAGAAACCAATTCAGATAACTCCTGCAGCTAAAAATGGCCAAGCAAATGCAATGAATCGAGAGCCAGGGGGCCGGCCGGCTAAAATATGAAATATAACTGCAGTAAGTTCGGCAACGGAACAACGGAGCTCCGTACATGCTCCAGCAAGTTGGAACCAACCTCCTTCTTGCTTGCCCGAGTCAACCATCCAGTGGAGCACGTGCCTGGGCATGGCTTAGTTCGACTTTTGGCTTGTCCGGGCACCTACTCCCCCCCAAGTGTTATTCATCATCATTGGCACTGGGTCTGGAAACTCAAGCATTAGCGCGCCATTCCCCTCTATCCGACCTCCTGTTCACTCGCTCACTCTGCTAAATTGGAGCTATGGAAAATTTACGCTTCGAATGCAGCTCCATTGTTCGCGGGCATAAAAACTATAATACAGTCGTAATACGTGCCACAGATTTAGCTGCCATCCGCTGTTAAGTGGAGCGCGTAATCAATGAAATTGTCATATAATTACGAATCTGAAAGCTGCAACATTGTTGCCACTTTTCGCAGAGCGTGCCAGATATTTCAAGAATAGCTAAGGATGTCCCTTTGCTTGTGTTACTAACGGCAGGATAATGATTTCTTAAAAATTTCACCAATGTTGTCAAATTTTACAAGCCGTTAAAAACTAAACTTAAGTTTGTCAGAAAATGTTTTTAGCTTCTTAAGATAGATCAATCGGGTCAAATTTTACTCAACCAAAAGGCTTTTAATTTTGAAAAACTATCATTCGATGAATAAATTTTAGTATTATCATAAATATTATTATACACGTTCGCCAAAATGTACATCTATAGAAGGTAACTTCGGAAAATAAATTGGAGCACGCTCTCCTCTCTCAAATAAAGTGAAAATGGGAACTGTATATATTTCACCATTTTACAGCTTGTGGGCAAATGTAGAGCAAAAGACTACTGATGAGCTGATTTGGAACACATGTACTGGGACGTAGGGGCCATATGGACGTAGCAATTCGGAAAAATCATTGATAGAATTGGTTAACATCCGCACTTGCTTAAAAACGTAAGCTATAATGTTGTATAGTGGACTAGCGTGCATTGCCCGTGGCAAGATTTGTGCTTTAAATCTTAGATAAACCTCTTTCACCAATTTTCCGCCCGTAGACAATTTAAATCTAGCTTTGAAAATAAGTTTGAGGCCGATCCAATGGTAAACAAAAAAGATTAAGAAATGTTCCTACAACTACGGGTGATATTTTCAAACATTATAATATATATTATAGTAATATTCCACACCTACCTCTTCTTGTACCAATAGGCCCAAATACGAATCAAAACGCAAATAGAGACCCAATTAATGCCTAGCAATAACAAAAACAACACAATTTCACGTAATTTCATAGCCAAGTCCATAAGCTGGAGACCAAAACGAGACACACTCAAGCTTTATGGGTCAGCTAGAATCTGGGATCTCGAACCCATATTAAATACTCATATGGCCAAAACAAAAATTTTACATGCACTGCACAAACGAAACGTATAAATTCATGAGTACCAGAAACGATTTAGTTAAGCCGCTAAATTGCCTAAATTCGATGGAAGAAAAAATAACAAAATGGAAAATCAAGCTGACTGCAAATGCTTGGGGCGAATGTATGTGGAAAGTAAAATTGTGTGTGTTACACACATGAAGCGAAAACATTTGGAGTGAAATATTTTTGCCAGCACATGCAGAAATACGCACAAACATAAATAAAATAAAGGGGCGCCGTAGCGGAGGCATAAAAATTTCATCGATTTCCGGTTAAAGGCAAATATTGTAACCATAAATATGAGCCGACTATAAATATCAGCATACTGACGTTTCTCCCCCTCCTCCCATCTTCCACCCACCCTCTCCAGGAGGTGTGGGAGGCTATGGGCGTGACTCTTTCACGCCAATGTGGCGATAATGCGATTGCTTTCGGCTTTGGATTTGCGCGCGCGATTACATTTCGATTTGGTTTCGATTTGCTTGGCATCGACATCGAACACAGTCGTTATTTTATTTTCATTTGCTTGGCAGAGACAAAATTTAAATTGTTTTTGCCATTGGCAACAAATTCTAAATAAACGTGACATAAACATTTTGCGTCACCGGAGGCGGCTGCAATGAATTTTGAATGTTCCTGCAAGAAAAGTTTGAGAGGAATCCCACAGCGATGAAATTAAAAAAGCCTGCGAATACTTAATTAGTAACTAAACTGAATAGCTGAAGGGAAAATATATATATATAATTCTTAAAAATTAAGCCCGGAACCTCGAGCCAGCTTAATAAATATTTAATATTTAAACAGGAAGGAACCCAGATAATTTACCTCTGAGTATTAGATATTTTATTTTTGAGGCTAGTTTTCTTCTAATAAAAGAAAATTTTACAAATAAATAATTTGTAGCATTATTAATGGGGTTTGAATACGAATAATAAAAACAAGTTTAAAAATCCTAATTTTATTTTTAATATCACATTATTTTATAAAAATCGTCAAAATGTATTGCAAAACAAATTTGTAGCTAAAATTGCGGCCCAAATGACATGTAAAATTTCTTCTATTTATGTGTCTATATTTAATATAATTTGCATGATTATTTATTTATTATTTATTTATTTAAAATTTTTTTACTGTTATGTTTTATATGTTCGCTAAGCCTGCTAATATGCCCAACCGACTCGTAGCTTTTTCAATTGGCACGAAATTTTATTTACCATTTTTGCCAAAAAGCAAATGTTGGCAGCTTCTGATTGTACTATTTTTATTCTTTTACGCAAATTGCAGGCATTGTGTGCAGGCCTGCTAATACGGCTAAGTGCCATTGCTGAGAAAGGGACGACTGCGGTATTTCAGTGCCAATATACGTATTAGAATTTTACTCCGCTGGTAAACAACATTTTTCAATTGACTATACAAATGTTGTGCTGTCTACGCAGAGGCGACTGTCAGACGGAGAATAGCATTAAATTTTGGTGCCCATTGTCAACGCAACAAAAACATGAGAGATACGGCCTGTCATGCAGTTCCATTGTTTGACCTACGCCTTTGTCATGACCCACACAAATCGGATTCGGCATGCAACTGTGCATGGACGTAAGGGCGAATATCTGCATGGGAATATTCATTATGGCATCAAAACACCGTCTTTTGTATTGAGTTGGCTTTATACACTTTCACTATTGTCTCATTTCAGATTTTCGTCCTGGAAATACACTGCAAGAATATAATCAAAATAAACAATGCAGTTGCTCTAAGACTAGGCTGATTAAATACGCATACGTTTTTTTGTATAAAATATGAAAGGCGATGGATTCTTTTTAATTAGGTTAATGTTATGCGATGCACAAGAGTATCACACCATCAACATCACAATGCAATCCTTTTTTTTCTATTGAAAACGAACTTAATAAAGTTGTAAGCAGAAACCGTATTCTGTATAATGAATACAATATGCAATTTAATTGTAACCGCAATATAAAAACCTTTTTTTTGTATAAAGTTGAGTCCGTTAAAATAAACGTGTTTTTAAAAATTGTTTCATGTTTTATATTCTATTAAATGTTTGATTTTGGTTTGATTTTGGTATTAAACACAAAATCTTACAGGTAAGGGACAACTCATGGCACTATTTAAATTTTTCCGCCTCTCCCAACCAATTTGTTGTTTGTTTCGCCTTGGGGGCACAAAATCATTGAAAGCGAAAAGCACAAATGACTTTAAAATTTTTTCTGGTGTCTGAGCAATTTTTTATTACGTATACACACTTGCTCGCAACGTCTGGGCACCTTTAAAGTTAGTGCAATCGTTTAATTAGTTGTAATTACATATATATCATATTTGTTAATGAGTAACATTTAATATGCCACACGCATACATGCACATGCACGCATAAACACAGAAACCACAAAAACCAGCGAAGGATTAAAGCTGATTAAAATGAATGACGTTAAGCGGCGGGCATATTTTAATTATTTAATGCTAATTAATATGTTTTGTAATACCACATCAGCAGGGGGATGTTTGTAGAAGCGCAGCAGAGCTCGCTTTTAGCTTTGTCATAATGAGTTTTGCATTTAATTTTTGGCGAGGCGTCGCTAAGCTCTGTTGACAGGCGCAAATTGTATCTCATAGATACATGCGGCAACTATTGAGACAGCCTGTAATTAATTTGTTTGTTGACTTGGCAACCGTCTGTAGTAGTATTTCGCTTTAAGTAGTAAATATGGGCGTCATTTGCGGGCATCTCATCAACTGCTTTGCATATCGCAGAGTGACAGGCCGACATACAGACGGCAAACAAACCGAGAGAGACAGTGAAAAGTGTTGGCTATGCTTTTGAAATGCTGCTAGGAAACAAGCACGGAGACAGATACAATTTACTATGGCATTTAAAACTGCCTCTCCTCATGGCTTGTTTTCAAAATTGTTTTCTCGGCGATTTCACAGTGAAACAGGTACAATTGCAAGACTTACCTAGTTAATATAACAACGTTTATTTTTTTGTAACAAATTGTTTGATGATCAGTGGAAAGATTATTTGAAAATATTAAATAAAACAGTAAAAAAGGAAATAAAAAACATATAATTATTTTAAAACTATTTTACTCTTTTTATTTGTTTTGCTCTTTGGGGATTTTGTAGCTAAATATGATTTGAAGAACATCTTCGCTTAGCTCAGCTATCTTCCACTGCACCCCACTGTTATACCCTTTCCCACGTTGTCCCCTCGCTGCTACAGCTGATTTATGCTGCACATTAATATTTTAATGTCTTCATTGCGAGGCCTACGCAAAAAAACAATACCACCATCCCCCAGCTGTATGCTGTATCTCGCCCGGAGTTCCATGCAATCCATTAAACGTTATCAGCCAGTGACATAGTCAGTAGTCCAGGCAGCAGGACCCAGCCATTCCCACTGTTTCCCTCACTGTTTACGCACACATTTGTCTTGTGTGGAGGAGGCAAAACTTGTGAGCTGCTCCCAACTACAGGGTCTAAAAGGACTTTTTCTTGCCGCTTTCCGTAAATTCAATTATATAGTAGCAAATCGCATGCAAATGAGTAGGATGGAAAAGTTAAACGGCAAAGAGCTCAGGAAAAACGAGTAAAACGAAACGCGTTTTCAATTTTCGAAATTGCATTTCCTCTTTTTTTATCAAAGCAAAACTATCACATCTTTTAGCTTTTTCTAGTGCGGCTTGAACAAAAGCTGACTAAGTCGATTAAGTCGCTCACATACATACACATACAGACACACACACCCCCACACACCCCCACACCCACACATACAGTCATTACTCATTTTTCGGCGTGTTATTTTGCCTCGTTTGCAAATTCAATTTACGTTTCTAATTTAATTTTTTGCCAGCAATTAGAAAATACGAAAATATTTTTGCCAACTCTCGCAGCTGGTAGTTTTTTAATTAGTTCGGATACGGCAGTGCTCGCTGTGCATGCGTATATAATGATATCTATGTGCATACAAATACATGCTGTACAATATCAAACTATGCACGTACATATGTGTACATATTATATGGCGCTGCACTTGCCGACAAACATTAAAGTTTAATGTACTTATCTGACATCCAAACGCCGCCGGGGGCTCCAATTAGTATTGTGTGGAGAGTCGAGTTGCATTATGTTTGAGAATGGGTTGAAAAAGGTTTTGTAAAGAAAATAAATAATATATTTATTCATAATAGGCAAAACGAGCCAGCTTTAAGCTCTAGTGGAAGGAATTTGCAAGCCCCCTCTTAGTGTTAAATTACCCTGTAGAAAGGGGAAAATTAACAGTTGCGTTCATAAGTATATGGCTTACAAAACCGAATACAAATTAAATTTTCAACTGAAGCTGTGTTTTATCTTTCCGTTGGTTTAAGAGACTAAAGACTAGCTAAAGACTACAGACTAACCCATTGAACTATTTAATAACAGCACTAATAACTGGCACACACACACACACACTAACATATACGCACACGCCTGCAGGCAAACATGAACACATTGTCAGCGCATTTTTAATCCGCTTTTCAATACCAAACGCCCCTTTTGCCCAATTAAACTCGGCTTAAATTTTTTTGGTCTTGCTGCTGCTTTTATCCACACACACATACTCATGTACAGACACTTACACACAGACACACACACACACACACACGCACACACACACACACACACATAAATTGGCAGTTGCACACAGATACAAATTGCCAACCAACTGCACAATTTTTCAATCAACTAAAAATGTTTAGAATGGCCGATACGAGTATATTCATTCACCAGGCGAATCGAACTGTGCAGCGCAATATGTGCTACAGCCACAGATTGAGTCCGCGCGTGCATGTATGAGTGTGGATACATTCATGTGTGCAACAAAAATGCCATAAAATAAAAGTGTCCCCCACCCCCGCAAAAATGGAGGCGGCAACGAAATTTGTTGCAAGTGCCGCGCATGGGGAGAAATGTTGCCACGTTCCGCAAGTCGAGCGCATGAAATTGCCATTTCCAATTAACGCCATGGCAAAAATAGTTAAATGCCAGCAACAACAACAACTACCTTTAGCCGAAAATAACAGCAAGTAAAGCAAATAGCACCAAGGACAGGCCACCATTGGTGACCACCAACGGCTCCTCGCACTGGCTTTGGCCTGTCCCCTGTCTTACTCTTTTTCCAGCACCGAGTGAGCCACTCGCGTATTTTTGGGGGATAACATCTGCAGTTGGGGCATGTGTAACTAACTCTATTAACGAACCGGAAACGGAAATACACACGCACTTTTGTCACAGACACACACACACACCCAGACACAGAATGAATGCATATTGGGCAGCAACTGAGACACATGTTGTGGAGTCTCGCTCTGTTGGATATTTCCTGCATCGGCAGATGCACTCATGAATGCGTTCGTATTAACCAAAGAAATACCCTACAAGACGTACTATTTATGAATAGTTAGCTAGGCTCCAGATCCAACAGAACTAACGATAGTAGACCTGACAATATTAAAAGCATATCGATTCGATATCAATATATGACAGACTACTGATTTTTAGTAATTGGTAGATTTAATTTAATTTTAAAAATACTGATTGATTTTATTATTTTCTCTTATTTCACATATAAATCCCTAACTTACGGTTCTCATTACAAATATAATTACCTAAGCATTGTGTAGCATATCTGACCAGTAAAGATTATCTTGTTCATTTTTAATATAACTTTGACAAATATATTAATAAATACATTACATATTATTAAAGATTGTTAAATATTATAACTTAAACGTTGTGTGTATTTAAACAGAAAAGATTATTTTATGTTCTTAATAGTATTAGAAACATAAAAAACTTGAAAATAAAATTTTGGGAATAACAAATAAAGTAATTTGAAAAAAATGAATGGAATCGTATGCAACAAATTTTAAATAAATTTATGATAATTTAAAGCAAATAATTTAAGAATATTCAAAACTATGAAAGCGTTCAAAACCCTTTGGGGCCAAGCGCAGCAAAGTTCAAAAACTCTTAATAAACAGAGCATTTCTTTGCCTGGAGTTTAAGTATCGCCTTTTCCATAATTATACCAAGCACCTCTCATTTAATTAGCTCAGTACATTTGGAAAACTGTTTTGTATTTTTTTTATAATCGTATGTTTAACCTTTCACGTACAGCATCTTTTAAATTATGTTAGAGAAATCCAACTGCTAAATTGGTGCTCATGTAGGGAAATAAATTGTTCCAAATACTCGTTTATTTTGTTGTTATTTTTATTTTTTTATTTTTTGTTGCTGCCACAGTTGTTTGCTGCGGGGCTCTCGAAAACGGGCTACCTGTACAACCTTTGCAGTCCCAATAGCCCCAAATACCCAACTCGCCATTCCCAAACCACCGAACGTCCCAGGTCCCAGTTGTCCTCCTGAACAGCAGCTGGGGGCCATGTTGACCGACTTTTTCGCCGTGAGTTGATAACGTTTCGACCATTTTTAAATGTTCGGCTCGCAGGCAATTCGCACTCGCATTCGCAGGGGGGGGGGGGGGGGGGTGATTTCGCTGGCAAATTTGCACGTTTCTATTGTGTGCGTTATAACGGCGCTTAAAATGCTACTCGATTTTTATCGATTTAATCAAGCGGCGGCTGCTGTGGCAAGTACAATGTATACGTACAAACATATATGTGTACATATACGTTATTTTTTGTCGTTTTATGTGTTTCTTTTTTCTGTTACGCCACAACCTGCAACGATTTCCATACGTAATTGCACTGTAATTGACAATTTATTGTGTCAATCGCAATCGAGGCGCAATTCCGCACCGCACGGTGTGTGCTACGTTTAATTAACAAGGCGACAACCATGCCACACACGAACCAAAAAAAAGATAGACAGTGCGAGAGAGAGAGAGTGATAGAAATAAGATTAAACACGTTACAATGGCAACAGCAAAAGAAATTTAATCTATTTTCGATACAAGGTATCGAGACAAAATACCTGCAAAGTTTCTGAGCTAGCTCAACGCTGGCTTCCTAATTAGGGATCATGGAAGTCGAAAAGTAGCCAATTGCGATATCAAGTACTATGATTAATGCGAAAAACGAACCGGATGTACGGAACAAGTGTAAATTTGTAGTTTAGCTAGCTATTCTAAGTAATTGAGAGTTATAAGAAATGAGCTTCAGGGTTGAGCCCAATCCAAGAACGGTCTATAGAACTTTAAATGCCCAAAAACATCTTAATGCTCTAAAGCAACGAATAGACAAAGTTCAATATTGGGCACATAGGCAACATAGGTATTTAATTAGTGATGAGGAATAAAACAGAAAATTTTCTCTAATGTGGATTTTTATTGTTAAATCTGCTGTGAATTACCACCTAAAACTCTCATGCATACGAAATTGCATGAGATTTCCATGCGCAAAGTAAATGAATACATAACTAGCCTCTGCGTGCGCTTACAAATGGATCCGTTCCATACCATACCCAAAATTTTAATATACCTCAAGGTTTGCAAAACAAAAATTAACCGTTTGCTGGCAGCGGTAATTGTAGCTAAATTTAATTTCAAAGCACTTAGCCATGCTAATGTTGGCTCATCGTGTTCTCATCGCGGGGCTAATCAAAGCTCAAGGCATACTAAACGCCACACTAATAGTAGCAACAGCTTCAAGATTTATGTAGCATATCCATGCGTCTGGCTCAGGCACAACACATCAGAGTTGGCTGAGGCACGAGTGCTGGGGCTAAGGCCAAGGCGGAGGCTCATCAGCATCCATCTTCCAACCTAAAGGCGCTGCAGTCATTGGTTCTCTAATTGGGCTGGCCCAAGCTACAGCCTCCAGTGTTGATTAACGTGCCCACCAATTACGCGGCCCATATATAAAATGGGCTCAGGCGACAGGAGGTAGGCTGGAGGGCCTCCTGATGCATATCGACATGGCCAGTGATAAAGTGTGCGTAACAAAAGCTAATAATTGCCCAGCAACGTGCTGGCCACGGTGAAAACTAGCCCTCGTTGTTGTTTTTGTTGTTTCTGGCTGTTTGCTTTTTGAGTGGCCAAAAAGTTTTGGCATCATAATTTATAGCTGCGTTAAACAAGCGAGGATAACAAATTAATTTTGTCTGTTCGAAGGAGAAAGAAAAAACCAAAGAAGCCGCAAGGACCTAGGCGAGGTGGACGCTGACCGAACAGGACGCAGCCAGGACTTATGAGCACAACGTTTACTCTCGAATTTCTTAGTTGGGCCAATTAATTTCTAAAGTCAGCGACGTGCCACAATTCTCCTGCTTCCTGTGCTCGTGTGTTTGTGTGCGTGTGTGTGTGTGTGTGTGTCAGTGCCTCGTAAATCTTAACGAGCCAAAGGCGAAATTCCTACGCACTCCCAACGACAACAACCACGACGAAAGCAGCACTCGCGAATGCCACTCATAAATATAAGTTGCAATGTGGCAAGTAGCTGTAGGGTGTGTGAGGCAGAGCTGGCTGGCTGGCTGCTTGTTATTCCAACGTTTGTGGCCATAATGACCGTTGTGTGTTTGTGTGAGTGTGTATACGCATAACGCCCCCTCCAAGCCTCTGCCGTCCATTGAAATACGTCAAAATATTTGGCATTCGATGTTTGCCACGTTTGCCAGCGTGCTGATATATATGCGACGAATGCTGTAAGCTACACCCCCACTCACCTCTCTGTGGTAATAACTGCCATCTAATCGCAAGTTTTGTTTTGTTTTATTGTCACACACACACACACACACACACACACACACACACACACACACACACACACACACACACACACAGGCACACAGTAGCACACGCACAAGAATAGAAGGCCAAATCGCAGCCAAGCAAAACACATAAATCTCACTCATGACTTGGACTCCAATGCTCGACTCCTCGGCTCGGACTTGGCTGCCGACTCTGCCCACAACACAGCCCGCATGTTTTTTTGGCAAAGGTGTTGATAACGTTGTTTTATTGTTGTCTCAGCTATTGTTGTTGTTGTCAACTTGGTTGCTGTACATCTTAATCGTAATGCAAAAGTTGTCAAGCTGATATGTAAACGAAATACGTGCCGCAAATATTTGCTGATGTTGAATTCTTTTTCGTTTCGTGTCAACGCAGCATTTTCTAATTTATGTCCATGACTGCTCGGCAAAATGTATATAATTTATATATCAGCATACATAAACAGTTCCTATAATCGATATTTCAAGTTTACAGAGCGCATTTCTCGGCACTTCCCACTATCATAAACTAGATAATAATAGTAAAATTAAAAGTTTAAATAGAAGTTCAAGGTGATCCCTAAATAAAATTAGATAATATTATGAAATCGAGGATAGGATATTTGAATATTTGACCATTTACACATGATTTTTGACCAAGAATAATGTTGCCAGATTTAGATGCAAAATTCTAGCATCTAGAAGCCGATCCATGAACAAAGAGCCAAACCTTGTGAAAATCGGATGAGATTTGACCGAGTTATGAGGGCAAACAGTTTTCTATATACAGTTTGAAGCTGTATATATGTATATCTTATATATAATATAAATAATTTATTATTTTTAGATTTTCAAATTTGAGCATTTCCAAAGTTGATCCCGCAACCCTCATTGTGGAGGTCTTTAACATGTGTATTTCCCCACCTGGAGGTAGAACTCATTAAAATTCCCTCATCACACAGAAATGTTTTTGTATTTCTGCTTAATCCTCTAGAATTATTACGAGTATTTAAAATAATTGCTATAGCTTATGCACTTCTGTATAATAAAGTCGATTTATTTAATTATATTAAATGCACTGATATTGCAAATAACTGTCATTTTAGAAATTTAAATTACAGGAAATCAGGAATATAGAATGCAGAAGCTCTTAACTTTCAACTCGGATTTGCAGCTTTATGGCCACAAAATCATGCTGAAAGGGCTGTCGGTAAGCCGAAGCCAAATCTACACCCAAATCCAGCTCCCAGCTAGGTACATCCACACCCACTTCTGCACACGCGAATACACACAGACACACATACACACACGCACACTTGGCCAACTATTAATCCACATCCGAGTTATAATTCATGCTGATTGTATGAACATTTCAGCTTTTATGTGAACCGTAAAACTTTACTTCCTGACTTTTCATCAGCCAACAGCCCAGAACTCAAACCCGAACTCAAGCGAATCCTTTTCACTCCTTTAAATCCGGGGAGTCAGTTTACCTGTGCTGCTGGTGGTGTTGGCGTTGCAACCAGACAAAGTTTTTTGCTCCGCTCCGATTTTAGCTGGGAGAACTAGAAAAGTAGAGAATTTTCAATTTTTGTGTGTGCCGCTTGAACAATATTTTTGTGTGTGAATAGTTTTCAGTAATTCCAGTTACAGTTTGCAGCGTGGTCGCTCCCTCTCTCCCTATCTCTCCCTTTCTCTATATATGTATAAATTTATATATGTATATATGGCGTATTCCCTATCTAACTGTGGTTACAAAAGGCTTTTCAGCACACACGGAGACATAGCGTTTGGTCCGCTGTGAAACGATGACCAGGTACGATGTAGCTCTGTGTAGTTACTTCCGTTTCCGTTTGCAACTTTGTCCTGTCGCTTTATGGGGGTTGGGTGGACTCGGAGCGGAACGTGGGGCTGGTCCAATGCGCTCTACTTAAATATGATTATTATTAACCCTGGCAACACTGTGGTACTTAACAGGCAGCCGCCAGGCTCGACTTGAGTGGCCCAGATGTTGGCAGCCTACCTGAGAGCGAAAGTTATGATTCGTTAAGGATCCCGCTGCACACATACAGCCCACATCCTGCGCCGCTTTTGACGTGAGTGGCTCTGTTCACGTAGTTGTTAAATGCCACGTTTCACTTGAATAATTGAGAGCGATTAGGCCAAAAACTTTTGCATTGATTAAGGTTTAAGTTGGCCAAACATTTACCCAAACTCTTCTCTGCCCTCCCTGCCACTCAATTGCCTGGCGGCTAACATTGTTTTCTATGGTCTGTATACATGTGCCTACCTCCTGTTCCTGCTCCTGCTCCTGCTCTAGGTCCTGGGTCCCACCTTTGTCATTTGCTATCAGCAAATGTTTAAATATGCATTACGTGTGTTATTCTCGTGTTCAGCAGCACTTAGGGATTACCAAGAGCCTGGAGTTGCAGTTCGAGCTCAACTTGGAGTCCGAGTTGGAGGTGGTGCAAAAGTTGGAGTTTTAGTTCGTCGTTGCTGCTGAAGTTGACGTAGCTTGGGCTCGCTTTTTTACCCATATTTGTGTTTGCTTTAAAAATGCAATGCCTCTGGTTTTTGCCAGTCATCCAGTCAACATTTTTTATCATATCTCTGGAGAAATTTGACATTTTAACACTACACACTTGATGAATTATGAATGAATAAATACTTAAGTCTATAAAGTTGGACTAGGTTCATATTAATATCACCTAGAGGCCTATTGTATCATTGTGATTCCCGTGTAATTAATTGAAGTGTAGGAAGCAGCTAGTCTAAGGTTGCATAGTGATTGTGACACTGAATAAACCTTTTAACTTAATTTGAATATACTTTTTGATTTAAAAATATAAATATAAAGATGCACATTCTAACTACGAGTTTGGAGCTGTTAACATGTTATTATTTCCACTTGTCTCTGGCTTCACTATTGCGTACAAAATTTTGATTAGGAAATTTATTTGGGAAGGAAATTTATTTGGGATACATGTGACACATGTGAGGACGTCAATGATAATAATGTGAAAAAGAAGGAAAAGTCACTTTGGCCAACAAAAGAAAAAATTCCTATATAAACAACTCTCTGAAAAATGCTTTTGTACGGCTTTTGTACGGAAGCACTTTTTCATATCAATCGTCTCTATATATATTTCTCCAATTCGAAATGGTCTTGCAGTAAGGAGAACAGTAAACAGTTGGCCAAAATATTTCGAATAACAATAAACAAGCTTATGTAAAATGTTACTTTTCATCCAATCTAGTATAATAGTTCGATCCATATTTATATCGAGTCGGTTGAACAAGAATATACTTCTTGTAATATCCTCTACATATATAAATATTAAGCTACTACAGAACAGAATTAGGGACCATTTTTTGAGCTGTTAGAGAGAGCGAGAGAGTGAGAAACAGTTATGGAAAAAAAACACCATCTGGGTGACCAAACAACTTTGCAAATGTTTGAGCCACTAATTACACCAAAAATGACACTAATGAAGTACACAAAAAAATGTTTGGGCCAAATTGCTGACTCGGGCAGACAGTGAACAAGCATGTCAGTGTGACCAGGCGATATTCAAGCCGCATGCATGGCTAACTGGCAGTCAGGATGCAGAATGCAGCAAACAAGGCCCGGGCATCATTATGCAAGCCAACGCAAAACATGCGACGAGCAAAACTGAATAAAATGGAAAAAGAAGCAGACGGAGTGGAAGCGGACCCATAGAAATCTCGCAGAGAACTGGGCACACAAAGGCACATTATCTCAAGCAGAGAGTTGGGCAAATGTCAAACGTTTTGCCCGACCGTAGAAAATTTGCATGCAAAGCCGTAGCACAGAGAATAGCCTTGTCATGGGCACGCCTCCAACTAGAGCCACGCCTATTTGCAGTGGGTGCGTTTGCTTTGTGTGCGATTTGAACAAATGCAAACACTTTGATTTTCGTTTTTTGCATACCGACCAGAGGATCAACTGGCAACCAACACTCACACTTGTACACACCCACGGACACACACACACACACAATTTGATTGTGTGTGCTTGTGTGTGTGAGTATTATTTATGTTCTCTGCTAGAAATCTACTTGCACCGCACCACAAATCTCAGCTCAGCGAGTGCAGCGCGTGCAGAGCAAACTAAAGCAAAAAGAGTAAAAATAAAAATAAAAATAAAATTGTGGCCCCTGGATATTCAACAAGGGTATTCGAGGAGGCCAGCCAAAGGGCGACGCATCGCATTCGCATTAAATCGAAGTCGTTCCCGTGACTGCGCCTCCACGACACCCATTCCATTCACATAACCACACTCACATCAACTATTGCCATTTGGCAGCTGAATTACTTGCGGCCAGTCGCGCTGGAGATGCTCTCGTGAGTGTTACTCATAACCAGAAGAGTACTCGGGAGTATTCATAATAACATGGAGCATTCCTATTATTCAAATACTCTTGTAAGTTTTCCATGTGAGTTACAAGTAACACAAACTAGAAATCCTAAGACTCAAAATATTGAAAAATATCGAAATAAGTCGGGTTGTATATACTGAACAGTTCTCTATCTTAGGCTGGTGACTCTCAGTCTGTAACTCCAATGAAGTAAGCTACCAATTTAATTTATAAATAATCAAAAAAAAATGTAAACGTACTCACAGACGGTCAAATGGACGGTGTATTTTCTACACTTTGTAAACCAGTTAAAAATAAAAATAAATAAAAAATAAAAATAAATAGGCAATTTTGCTTTTGCGTCGAGTTTATCATTAATTGCTTATTTTATTTATTTTGCAACTTGAAGTGAAGACAAATAACCAAAAGCTGCCCAGGGCAACAAACCCGTGCAAAACAACATATTACAAAACTCAATTTGGGATATTCAAAACTATTGTTATAACATATTTCAGTTTCTGCCAAAGCCCCGCGCTTTTTTAAGTTTCCTTAGAACACATGTAAAATTAACCAGTTTCGATTAACAGACATATATGATATAATTAATTTATCTTTTAAGATTTGAAACATTGATGCAAAAAAGTTTCCAGCCAAAACCTAGGCTCATGCCTGTAGGAAACCACGATCGCCAACCAAAACTAAGCCTAGGCATTAAAAAACATGCATTAAAAACGCAATTTTTTAATGAGACCACGAATCTCAAAAACTTTGTGGTACGACATACTTGTCAGTGATTGCATTAATTAAATGCCCATTAATGAAAAACACACTTCACTTCAAATCGTTGCAATACTTTGAGATTTTTGTCAAGTCGATATTTTTCCTTGAAGACGTTTGTACTTCCCGAAAAGAATCACGTGATCATCTCTGCTCCCCAATGGCAATAGCTGCGATTCCATGAGATTTTCTATTCGGCTGCAGCACTTTTTTTGCAATTCTTTTCTGTTGGGTCTGTTTGTGTCTCGTTGTTGTCGGTTTGGTGGTCAGGAGGGGTTAAGAGCAGCAAACACAAACACAGCCCCACTCACCTACACACAGATGTAGACTTGCATATCTGTGTAAATTTATGATTGCCCCATTTCCGTTTTTTATAGCCAGCCGCTGCTATTGACTGTCCTGCTGTCCGCTTGTACCTCAGTTCGTGCCTTGCCCCCCCCTGCCAACCAACAGGCAGGCTCTCTTTCTGGCTGGAACGGCTTGCTTATCCTGAGACTGGCATTATTGTGTTACTCCCCCAAGCCCCCGTCCCTTGGAATGATGCTGCACTTTTCTTGCATCCCCCTTTGAACTCTTCCTCACAATCCTTTGGTGCTTCTTTTTCATTCTGCTTTTTTATTATTTTGCAAATCCATGCCGCCTGCAGCTGACTTGCGACTGGGTTATGTCCTGGACACTGCAACGGCTGCCACGGGTATTGAGTCGTCGTGGCTCAGTGCGCCTGCTCCCGGTCTCTGTTCGAAGCATGGTTCTGGCCACGGCTCTGGGTCTCCGTATGGGGTTTTAATTTTGACAGCTGCAGATAAATTGTTAAATGCAGGCTCGTTCAGCTCCCTGAGTGCTTTATGTGGGCTTATGGTTGTGTGTGTGTGTGTGTGAGTGTGCGGTTGAATATAAATTTATCTGCCTCGTTTTTGCTCAGCCGTCGAAGCTGTACACATTTTTCAGAGTTTTTCTTTTGTTGGTGGCATTGACAGACGCCCATCAAATGCAAGCCCAAGTCCGCGTCCCCCATCCTCCCAACGGACCCGATAGGCAGGCGTCGAACAAACAAAAGGGGAATAAAAAAAAAACAGAATGGGAGAATAAAATCGAGGCCACTTGCAAATGCATTGTATCTATCAGTTTGTAGTTGTCATGAAATATGCTGGATCGTATTTACGTCATAAATAAAAATGGCGTTAACTATTTTCCATTTGCTGTTGAAGTTTTGTTCGGTTTGTGTAAACAGTTTTTTATCAAGCGTCAACATTTTACGCAATTTAAAGTTTTTCCAATCGATGCGCATATATCTGACCCACAATGCATCCATAGGCAATAACAATGTGTGACCCATTAATGCATCTATTAAGCATAATAGGATAATGTTGATGAATCAATGTATATTCTGCACATTATTATTAAGCAACATTCCATAACAGAGATAACTCTCCTTAATGATTTAAGTCGATATGTTGGTGGACGTGTGTGCTGCAACCTCTATAGCATCGATTCATATATTAATTCAGGTCGGTTATTATCTATCTCTGACTGGCAAAAACCCTGAATCTAACTCTGGCAACGCAAATCCAGAGATAATCAAGAATTGAAAAACAGACTCATACTGCGCGGGAATTAGGTTCTGAGATCGACGCGTTTATACCTACGGACAGACGGGCATGGCCAGATCAGCTATCCAGCAAAAACACTTCACGACGAAGAAAAAAAACTCTTTTTCCTTCGTGTTAGATGTGATTATAGCAGCTCGCTTTGCTAGGACAATAGTGAAGCTCATTGTTGCCGTATTCGGTTAAGATATCAATCAGAAGTGCTTCAATAAAAAAAACTTATCGTAGCACCGATTTTTCACCTAAACCTATACGAAATAGAAATCCGTTGCTCATCAATTTCAAACCAGCTTTAGCGATTTAGTTAACTCCATATTTGGCAGCAAAGATTTTAGCGCCCGACAAAATAATTGCTTTATTTGTCGTTTTATGTTTTCATTCCTCTTCCCCAACCAAATATCTACCATTTGCCTCATTAAAGGCACTTAAAGCCAACCGCAGGACATTACCAGCTGCTGAGAAGAGCGCAATGCAAAGTGCAGCCAACTTTTGTCATTTCCGGCACACACACACACACACACTCATACACAAAGCAGACAGCCGCAGTTGCAACAACAATAATAACAAGAAAAAGCAAATGAAGAGGAAAAAGCACGCACTGTTAAAGTAACTGCAGCGAGATGCCGAAAGCCGCGTTGACATTTTCATTTAAATTATGCACATCACTTGAACTTCCCGGCCGCAGACAATGGTAGACGACGCAGGACGCGGCAGATGAAGCCGAAGACAGGGCTGCCAAAAGACGCAGATGAGAGCAGTGTGCAAGATAAGATTTACCCGCCTGCCCCCATCTCAGAGGAGCTGTCTCTCTTTCCAGCATGCCTTCTTATGCCACACACAGTTTTCAAGAAACTTTGTGTCAAGGCGCATTTTACAGTTATGGCTGGCGATGGGCAACTTTTGCCATTCGGCCTGGACTCTTTGGGCCCATTGTTCCGAGCCCGTGCAGAGATTCAGTTGCAGAATTCAGATTCCGGTGCCCGCGCGCTGCCGCAGTCGACTAATTAAAACGGAAATCCACAATGGCCCCTCCTCGTCGTTTCCCTTACCATGTTCGGCAACTTCCGCTTAAGTAGCAAAGCCAAAGTAAAAGAAAATTTCATGTTTTATGTGTATTTTTTTGTTTTTCGTTGCCAAAGTTTTTATTATAATTTTTGGACAACGCCAAGCGCTTGTAAGCAGCCGCTAAGCCAAAAGAAAGAGAAAAAATAAAAGTTTGGCGTAAAATTAATAAAAATTACGAGTGTCGAGCGCAAAAAGTTTAACGCGTGCCGCTTTGAATAATTGTCAGGCATCGCCTTCATTTAGATTGCTGCCGGGGACTGTAGTCCTCATCGTAGTCCTCGTTAGCGAAACCTGCCACATTGAGGCTTATCGGTAATTTTTGCGCCCATTGCCAGCCGCTGTTGCATTGTATTCGACGTAATTAGAGACGCGCATTTTACGGTTATTGTCGTTACGCGTGCGTATCTCTTTTATGCTAAACCGGATGCGCCCGCTCGCCCAGGACCCGGAGGACACATTCGCTCGTTTCTGATATGACTAATGTATGCGCATTACGTTTAGCTAAGCAGACCCCTTGCTCCTCTCCCCCACCATGCCCCTTCCATAGTCCATGCGGACGTGCAGATAATGACAGCTGCAAAGCCCTGCGGCAGCTGAGCGAAACCTGCCACCAGCCAGGAGGCGTGTCCCCAGCGATGGCAACTGCGGCTGCTGTGCAGCGGAAGAGCGCTTTGACCATGCGGTTGGGTTAACTTGGTTGGGTTAAATGGAACTAACATTTCCATATACTCTGTGGAAATATTAAACAAATTTACACACTGAAAAGCAATTTGCGGTTTTCATGAGCAGTCCCATTAAATAAAGGTGTGCAACAAAGATAATAATAATGTTGCTGTATTAAAACAAAATCCTTGAAAATATATATATAATAAGATAATAATTATGGGATACACAATCAAAAATGTTCCATTTAACATATATGTGCAGAGGCTTTTTGATTGTGGTAATTCTTCTACCCTTAAAAAAACTTAAAGCAAGATTTGGATTTATTGACATGCCAAGTTAAGATGAGCACGTATCAGGGGAAAATATAACATACAATTATATAAAAGCTTAAATTGTAACATTGCCGCCTATGCAAAATTACAACTACCATGTGGCAAAATATATTTTACACAGATATTTAGACTGTTTGAAGTTCATCAAATTAAAAACCAAAAGCTTTCATAATATTTAATTTGTAAGCCAGAAAAGCCATATTAAGTCATTTCAAGATTTATTAAAAAACTGGTTTTAAACGCTTTAATCTTCTGAACCATTTTATAACGTATCGTTTATTTATATAAACATTTTCTTACAATGCAAAGCATTCAAATTGTTGTCAAAGAACCAAACAATATACGATTGCAGCAATCTGTTACATAGTATAATTTAAGCAGAGCCCATTAAAGGCCAAGCTATATTTATTCTGATTGCAAATTATAACCAAAATGAGCAGCTAAAATACAAATCCCATTAAAATGTGAATTCGGAGCGAGCCGAATGGAACGCTTTTGCTTAATATATATTTTGTGTTGATGGTTTGTTTTCAACTGTTACCAAACTAATATGAAATGCATTTAGCAGGCTAATTGAATGGGTCAGCACTCGAGATGCAATTGATTTAAACTAAATTGAAATAAAACGCACGCAATGCCACAAACAGAGTGCAGAGCAATGAGAAAGTAATTGGCAAACTGTAAAACTGAATTTGATATTCTTAATTAGTTTCCATTGACATGCAACCTGCAACTTGATCTTGCAACAGAAGTTAGTGGAGTATGCTAGAGTGTGGCCATTAGATATGCTGAGGCTGTTTGTATCACAGCTGCCACATCATGTGTAAAATTGTTCGCTTCTGTGCGGCAGTCAATAAAAGAAAATGTGCCACAAAATGTTGCCAAGGACCAAGAAATAAATTGCCAATTTGCTGTGTAGATGGTGAGAATTTCTACTAGCTTCGACAAAGAAATGTTGCCTTAGATTTGCACCAAGGTGAGCAACAAACATACATTTAATAAAGTGTGATATGTGTGTGTGTGTGTGTGTGTGTGCTGCAAAGTTAGTTCCAGCTGTTGCAGCTGCAGCATCAACAAATTACGCATACGTCACGTGAAGCTGGGAGCTGCGTGCGGGTCAGAAGGCAGACCCAAGTGAGAAACAAGCAGCTGTCAGCTCTATATAAATAAGCAAAGCTGAAAAGCTGCATATAGCAACAGGCAACAAGCAACTGGCAACATGCAATATGCAACATGCAACACGCCACTGCCAAAAGCAGCTAAAACTCATCCTGTCTAAAGTTAACTTATGGCATAATTCTTTAAAAGTGCTAGCGCCTGGCATTGGCATAATGAATGAGCAGTCGAATGAGCAACCAGTCAGCAGCTGCCACACCCACGCACTCCCACCATCTGCTCCGTCTGTCCCCTGTCTCCTACCGAAAGTCCTTTCAACTTTGCATACGCATTTGCTTTCCCATTGATTCATAGCGGCTGCTGACAGAGCCATTTGGCGCTGCTCGTGAATGAATGAGTGCATCATCAAGCAGCAGGCAACACGCGGCCAGAAGCAGCAGCCTGTTTGCCATCGTTCGACTGGGAAAACTGAATATTCAGATAATTTTTCTCTTGACTTCATTGATAAGATAATTTGCCGTGGCACATATGATATTGATGAATATATTCAATTTTACCGGAGTACATTTTGCTTGTGTTTCCTCAATATCGACACGAAATTTTTGTAATTTAAAACACTTTTTTTATTATGACGTGTGTGAACCAATTAAGCTGCATGTGTTTTATACGTCCACTTGTGGTTGTTGTATTTAGCAAGGTTTATTTCGTGATTTCATGCTTAACACCACGTGACCGAAAAAGTTGATTCCAACTTATGCTTCCTCATTCGATAAACTTCACAATAATCTTTACAAAATTTTTGTAAAATATAATTGAAAATATAAAGATTCAAATATCCCACGGACGGGAATAATATTAGTGTGCATTGCTTTCATTTAGACTATATAAAAGTGAAAACTAGCTACCAGTATATACTTGTGTGAATGTCATATTAATACCCATAAATTTCATGAAGATCGGAAAACAGTTAACAAAAATATTATATTGAATATTATACAGAATGGTACACTTCCCTATAGTGTTCAAACTTCTTTTGGTTAGAATATTCACGGGAGCACAATTCGAATCCTGCATTTGCCAAGGCGTAAATTAGATATTTGATGTGGCGCTGAAAAGTTTTAGATTTTTTTCCATGTCTTTTATAACTAAAATGCAAGTGTATACAATTTTTAATTAATAATTTTGATCCTAAGCAATGTTTTATAAAAGCTACTTTGAACTTTTGCTACATTCTTCTTCTTGTTGAAATTAATTATAAACTGAATTTCATCAGTATAGCTATAAAGGTTTTATCTCTCTGAAATTTTATTAGGAATAGGATGGCTTATCGACTGGAAGTACCAGACTGGTTTTATATTGTTTTGGTCTACTGGTGATTCGTAATTCTAATTGGGACTGGGTTGGCGGCTCAACCATGCGATAGAGTAATGGAGATCATTACAATTCGAATGGACTAAAATGGATTTAATATTTGCACTGGTAGCAGCCTGGTACAGTCGGACCTACCTTAACCTTGCTGGCAGCTGGATAATTCTATTAAATGCTTTAACCACATTGGACAGGGTCACGTTTGGCAGCTGACACGTGGACGCCTCTCTGACACTCTGCTGATGCAGCACAAAAAATTGCAAATAAAATTGAAAATTCAGCGTGCTGGCTGCCAAAATCAACATTCGTCTTTCTCCATCTAAGAACCAGACGTAGGCCCCGGAGCGACTCAGATGGTTCAGATATGCAGCACACGCAGTGCCAAATGTCATGTGCTATATAAAATTGCGGTTGCCTATTTAATGTCACTGCCTACTACATGACTACACGCCCTCCCCTGCCTGCCTGCCTGCCAGTTGAAAAAATTGTCAAGGTGTCAGTAGTCAAGTTAATTTCAGCATGCCGCCTGCTGGCTGCTGTCGCCTTCGGCTGGACGAACTGTGGTTGCGGGCTGCGTCTAACCGCTCAGCTGTAAAAGAGCCAAAAGCCAACAGTCAGGATATCAGGACAGCAGGACACTAGACTCGACCTCGTGTGTACCCGCAAAATGAGTCTCATTGGAAATGAATGTGCAGCTATCTCTCTCTCTCTCTCTCTCTTTCCTCTGCCTTTCTGGTTGCCTGGAGGCATAAAAGCATTTCTGTTTCGGTTTGATGACTGTGGCTAAGTGTGTGTGTGTGTAGTGTGTGTAAGCTGCATTTGTCCATTCAGGCTTTTAGCAGTTCAGCGTTTGACACTTTTCACACGCGTTCTGTTTGATGACCCTGACAGACCCCAAACCAAAAATAGAAAAAAAAAAAAAGAAATAAACTCTGCAGTTGGTTAAGCACGAGACCAGAATGCAACTTCATGAATGCGCGCACTCAATATTTATGCAAATTTCCTTTTGCCGCAGAAATTTCCATAATTAAATTCGAAATAAAACAAAATAAAATAGAGAATGAAGGAAAAAGTGTGGTCCTGCCAAAAATGCGCAAAAAAACGACAAGAAAATTTGTTGCGGCCCAGAAAAATCACGAAGGCAAAATGCGAGCACAACGAAACTCATGAAGAAGTAATAGAAGAACTTGATTACCCTAATAGGGAAATCTCCTTTTTTACAAACAGTTGGAACATAAAAAAAACGTTGAAAGCACAGAAAAGCTTAAAGCTAAATTCAGGTAGAAAGTAAACGAAGCTTTATGAGAATATATAAAGTATTATCAAAATTAATCTGTAATAAGGCTCCAGCTTTTGTTTCATAGTACTACTACAATACAAAAACTGAAAAACTTAAAACAAATTTAAAGAAAACCGTTTTAGGGGCCATAAAGACCTGAAGCAAGGATAAACTTAGAGCTGAACTTATATCGGATACATAAGGTAATTTGGTAACATGTTTTCAAAACGCAATAATGCCACTGCAATAGAAAAAAGCTTTGACAGATCTTAAGATCTTTTTTAAACTTTTGTAACCGGCATCAAGTCCGAGTGGAATTGTGTCTTACTAATGCTGATCCTGACTGCAAAAGCCACCTGCAATTGAAGATAGCTTTAATAATATAAGTATAATCAATATTAAGCTATAACAAAAAGCAATCTTTTGTGAGCTCTTCTTGTATATGTATAAAAAAGTTATAAATCCTCTTCTAAATGTTTCTCCAGCAAGTTTGTGTTTATGTTAATTGATTTATATATTTTACAGAACGAAAGAAATTTTTTCTCAATTTAAGAAACATTTGCAAATTTGAAGAGTATATGTAGTCGCATGTGTTGCAAGAAACTACTTCAAACGCATATCATATAACAACAGCTGACGCTTTATGAAGCTGCAGGACCAGGAGCAAGAGCAGCAGCAGCAGCACCCAAAAGGATGCAGATGCCTCGAGCGGAACTTAGTCAGTTTCCCTACCAACTTAATGTACCCGCCGCTTGCCGCTGCCCCCCTGTTCAACTGCAGGCAACCCACTTGTGTGTTTTTTTTCTTTCTGCAGTGCATCAGCAATCACTTGGAGCAGCAGCCCCCATAACAATTAAGGAGGCGCGGTTGTGGTGTTGGCATAACTTTGAAAAACTAATTAAGCCAACTTAAGTGCAGCGGCGCCGTTGCCGAAGCCGTCGCCGTCGCTGCCTTCCCCTGCCATCCTTTTGGCCTACCAGGCATTTCAATCAAGAGACGCTGCCACAAGAGACGCCCCGACAAAGTTGAAAGCAGCTGCCAAAAAATGCGAATACTGAGCAGCCAGTTGCTTGGCGTGGGCTGGAGCAGGGGCAGGGCCAGGGCAGCGGGGTGTCTGGGCTGTGGGTGTTGATTTAGGTTCACTTTAGCGTAAAATGAATGTCCCACTTCAAATAAAAGTCGCAGGCTGTAAATCACGCAGCACCAAGTGCGAGACCGTCTCTATTTGTGTTTGTGACACTTTGCAGGGCAGCGGAACAACACTCGAAAGCGCCGCCTGAAAGTCGCTTGCACTTCAGTGTCAACTCAAGAGGGAGAAGGAGTGCCCGAAGCCGAAGCTGTAGCTGAAGCTGAAGCAGCCCAAAAATGTCCAACGGCGAGGGCATTGTTGACGTTGTTGATGACGATGCTGCAGTGTTGGCTCGCACCGGAAGTGGCCGTAGCCGCAAGTGTCGCCAGTCTGTGCCGTCCAGCACTTCATAATTTCTTGACAGTGCTCCTGCTGCTGCTGCTGCTGCCGCTGCCCCATTGCCAGCTAGTGCAACGCCTTCGGG
This sequence comes from Drosophila lacicola, assembly GCA_035045355.1. Lineage (NCBI taxonomy): Eukaryota > Metazoa > Arthropoda > Insecta > Diptera > Drosophilidae > Drosophila > Drosophila lacicola. The sequence continues at coordinate 197,748 of JAWNPB010000076.1, read as the reverse complement.
TCTCCCTGTGCTAAATGACACTTTATAATTGTGCGCCTCAGTGCAAAAGTTTAACAATAAATTGAAAAGTTTTCACAGTTCTGCTCCTGCGGCTGATGCTGTTGAAGTCAACGCAAGGCGTTTCTTATTATCCTTTTGGGCTACCAATGTTACAAAGCTCTGCTGTGCACGTGTGTGTGTGTGTTTGTGTGTGTCCTCTAGTTTTGTTGAGTTTTAAATGTGCATTTTACAAATGTAACTTGTGGTCTTAACGCTGCCCCGGGGGCAACAACAACAACATCAACTTAGGCACAACTTTTTGTCTTAGCTTTCAGTTTTCGTGTGATTGTTGTTGCTGCAGTTGCTGGCACTGCTGCTGCTGATAATGTAGACTATTAACGCAACAATCTTAAATGCCTCAAAGGCAACAACTAAATGTGCCTAACGATTTGGAAGAGCAAATGACAGCTCTACAAACGTTGCCTACTTTTAAGCGCAAACCGAAAGTATCTTTAAATATTTTAATATTGCCTACATTTGTGCGCAAAAAGTTTGTTTATTGTATAATAAAATGCTTTTAGTTGTATACCCCATTCACAAACTTAGACTAACGATCATCATTCTATTTATATTAGTCTGCTTGTATGTGAACGAATTTTCCACTCTTTTGAAGCTAAGGTCCTCAAACATTAAGTATATATTTATCTGCCAAGGTCGCACAGTTGGAAGGTCATTGAATTGGGATAACTAACTTAAAGTCACCAAATCAAACCCCAGTTTACTCATTTTGACTGTTTTAAGATTTTATTTAGCTATGAGCAGATACTGCGTAATCGCCTGTACTTATATGTAATTACATTTTGTTCTGATTTATTAAATGCTTATAGCACTATGCTACACCATATGACCGTATATGATGAAATCAATATTTTTATACCGAAATGGATTTTGAAACATTTTTCTATTTCCATTTGTTTATTCTTTTTAAATGTTTTAAATGTTGTTCATGACTACATTCGCCGTAACTTCCGTAAGCCTCAACCAATTTTTATATATTTAATTATAATATTTTTTTTTGTTATTACAAAGTAGGTGAAAAATTTAATTGGATAACTATTTTGCATATATGTGACGTCTAAAAAAATGAAAAGCAAATATTTGGCTACTGGGACGAGGAAAACAATACAATTGCAACAGGCCACAGCGAATTGCTTGCTGCTGACACCCGCTTGACATTTCGCAAAGTTCAGTAGGTTCATAAGACGGAAATTGCAATGCCAATTACACGCATAATACGCACCATTACATAATGCAGCGGGCCCCATCGGCATTTGATGTCAGCAAGTTTGGCAACAAAAGTTGCCACCCCTCTCCACACCCATACACCAAAAGGCAATGCCAAAAAAGTTGCAGTTGCAACTTCAGCTTGCCCACACGCTGAGCCTCCGCTGAGCCAAACCAGCTGCCACACAATGGAGGCAAGTGGCAAAGAACCAAGCGGGGATAATGCGACCAGCACAAACTATTGGGCGTGGGCCATTTGCAGGAAAACAATGTCCCAAAAGTTTTCGGGCAACGCACGGACTGCGCGAAAATGCATGCAATGTGCGTTCGCATCGCCTTTCCCTTTGGCGCCTCTTCCCGCTCGTAAAGGACAAAGTTACGTAATAAAAAAAAAAAAACTAAAAAACTTTACGTCGTGACACTCGCCACGCTGCATTTGGGGGCTGCTTTTGTGGCCATGTTGTGCTTTTGGCTTTTTTTTATTTTTGTTCCTTGTTTTATTTTAGCATATATTTTCTTTTTTGTTGCAACTTAATTTTTTGTCCTGCATTTTGTGGTCTTGCAACTTCACAGAGGTGGCAGCGTAATGCCACTTATTTTTATTGCGTGCCATAAACACAAGAATAGCAACTATAAAAATGGATTGCATTGTCGCTTAGATTCTTAAATATTTTGATACGCTCCAGTTTGAGTTTGAGCCACACACACACACATGTCTTGTCCTCAAGGCTTGACCACTTGACCACATAATTACGCCATGCACTTGCCCTAAGTCTGGCGGCCGGTACTTCAGTTAGCTGCATTGCTTTGTGGTTTGCCCAATGCCAATTAAAAGCCATGGAATTTTACAAATTAAGCCTCATTACGCACACACACAAACAAACACACGCAGACCCATACATATATACAACCGCAATCCTGTGCAGCTGCCCAGCTGTTGACACATTACCTCCAGCTGAAAATCCATTTGCTGGCTTGTGGCTGGCCTAATTGCCCATAATTTTGACCGGAGGCTAAGCTTAGCAGCTTGAGGCCATTTTCACTGCATGTACGAGCTTTAAATTACAAAAAATAAATGCATTCGGATGTGAAATCGTATAAGCAGCTAATGAACCTATTAATAATAACCTCAACAAAAGCACTGAATGAGGGTTTATTTTGTATTATTTATAACAGATTATACTCGACATTCATTTAGTGCTTTAAATAAAAGTAAGTATGCATTTATAATGTATATACATTTTCATACCCTATATTAATAACACCAATATTGCACGCACCACTATTTTAACATGTTAAATTATTATTTGTTGCTTCTCTTCATCGCTTATTGCAAAAGATTTGTCAAATTCAAAATTCCTTTGAGTCTTCTGTCTTTGCATCTCTTTGGAAAAATTCCTATATAATTCCTTTCCACAAATGGTTGGGAAGTCTGATGTTAGAAATAACAGGAGAATTGCAAAATAATGACTTCGACCTTTCTTTTGCATTTCTGAAAATTAATTGTCTTCCGTTCTTAACATGGGCTCTCGTTTTTTCGACTCTTAATAAAAAGTAAATAAATACTCCTTAGCCATACCAAGAACTTTGTTTAACAAAAAAAAAAGTAAATTTACAGGATATAGACACTGCACAGAATACAGAATTTAAAAAAGACTTACAGAAATTCGTGTAGAAGTCGTTACAATCTGCTTTATTCGTTTCTTTGCCACCGACTAACTCTAAGACCTTCTCCACATGTCCAACACCCTTTTCTTAGTTATCGCACAAGACTTAAAAGCTACCTAGATGGACTTACATTCAAAATTCCAAATCTTTAGCTCTTGTAGGTTCTGCGATCGACGTGTTCATACATTCGGACAGACGGACATGCTAGATCGCCTCGGCTATCGATTGGTCAGACAAGAATATCCACTTTACCTTCCTGCTGCCTGTTAAATGCATAAACACTAAACCATTCTACCAACTTTTCCGGGAATAAACAGCGGAAATGTTGCCTTGTTTGTGTTTTAATATTAATTTGTTAAATGAGGGTTGGTAGGGAAGTACGTGATTGCATAGATACGTGGTGAAAATTTGGCCGGCCTAGCCCAGACGTACGCGAGCAAAGTCGCGTCGGAAATTGCTAGTATATATAAATAAAGTATTATATACGCAGCAAATAAAGCCAGCTGCCAATTGGTGTGAAGTGTTTATGGCTGCTGTGTACTTCACCCCCCCGAACCTGGCGAGGGTGAGTCGTGGCTTCTTGCAGTCTCTCCCGGTCTGTATGTTACTTACTGTTCCGTACTTTGGCTCTAATCGCTTCTAATAACGCACAAAATTGAAAAACTTATGCGATATCATTGGGGACTTAAGCAACACGACAAGTGCAGCTGCTGGGGGACTGGACCGAACTAAACTGGACTCGACAACTTGAACAACTGTGACAACTAAAAGCAATAGGGGAAAGAAAAAAAACAAGAAAAATGGAGAGTGGAGAGCGGGACAACTGTCATGATATGCCGTAAACATGGCCAGCTGTAGCTGTGGCTGTGGCTGTGACCGTGGCTACTGGCAGCAGAGCTGGGCCTGAACCTGGTACTGGACCCTGAGACCAGAGACCGAGTCTGGGACTGAGCCTGGTCCAGGATTCCAGTCACATGGACACATATTGAACTCTGGCGGGCTGGCGAGCTGCCGAGCTGGCCGTCTGTCGCTGTGTTTGTGTTTGTTTTTGCACTGTGTCACTTTGGAAGTTGTACAGATTGTACAACAGTTAGAGAGCGTACGGCGTCTGTTTGTTTTAATTTCTCTTATCGGCAGGGCAGCTGGCTCAACTGCAGATGCCCCTTTGGAGCCGGACCCCGATCCGGCCCCTACTCCCCGATGCCATACAATTTTAATTGCACAATGGCAGTTCTTTTGTTTTGCAGCTACAATTTTAAAATGAATTCATGGCTTGTGCGCCGGGCGCTCTATTGTTTGACGGCTCTAAATCCGCAAGGAGTTGACTGCAAATAGAACTTGGCCGAGCCCAAGGACCCGGGAACTAGCATCTAGGAGCGAGCTATTTAATTGAAACTTGCTGTGTGACTCCGTTGGGCCAGCCAATAAAATGTTTAACTTTGATTTAGTTAAGGGATTTCAAAATAAATTAGATTTAAGCACGTTAAAAAGCATCAAAGCAGCAAATCTAGCACAAGTCAAAACAAAATACATTTATTTAAGACTTACACACACATTTTATGGAACAGAAGTAATTTTTTTTTGGTGGAGAAAATTGCTGAAGCAAAACTTTTTTCCAGCTCAAACTTGGATTATTTTAAGAAAAGATGAAGAACATTTAAGCACTGTCGGCTTTGAATTTATTTTGTTCCTAGCTTCAGAGTTATTAAAACTTGATTCGGTCCTTTTTCGTTCTAAAATTAAATTCAATACGACCTCAAGGGATAAGAAAAGCTACAGAAGCTCGTTTTCATATGCAAGGCAAATCTTGCCTAACGCTTTCCTTTAGTCCTGTCGAATGTTTTCCTTTGTCCAACTCCCTTCTTAAGTTTGAATGAACAGTGGATATTTAAATTTTCAAATATAGCCTTGCATAAGATTATTAGTATTAGCATTATCAAATAATAAATATCATTTAGTCCTGACTGACGGACTAGAGGTGCAGCTAAGACGGCAAGTATAAAAAAATTACTTAAAATGTGGTAACTGCATGAAACTTTTATGCAAATTCCAAATTCCAATTCCCAAATTCCATTTCAAATTCATTAAATAGGTGTTTCACACTTCTCGGAAAATCCTTTCCTCCTTGGTGGTAATGCATATGTGTTTCAACCATTTTAGTTTGGTTAATTGGAAAAACACGGCTCAACGGAAGTTTTTAGCTTGCCTACTGCTTTTCAGAAAATTCATCCCTTTAGGATGAAAATTCAGGTCACTGGGTTAGCGAACGAAACCTTATTTTTTGGTCTAAGGGATCACACCACGGAACAAATTGAGTCCAACTTTTCAACTGCACCATTTTCAAATATCTGTGTTAAAAATAATGTGGTGTGCAAGATAGTATGGATATTGTTAAAATTTTCAAGTGCGAGAAATAGATGAAAAAGTTATATCTATATATATATTATATATTCGCTATTATTATATTTATGTGTAAATTTAAGCTTCTGAAATATTTAATACAATTACTATTTAAATAAAAATATTTAGTTGCGTTAAAACATTTTTCTTAGCGCTCCCCCAGTGGTGGCTTCATCTTAAACTAATCCTCTTTAAAGAGACTTAGTATAATAAAAGTTGAACACATATGAGAGACTGGAGAGCATTAGAAAGGCCCATCTAACAATTCTCTATCAAGTACTTCATCAGTTTGTAAGTGGAACACACGCATTCACCCTGTGCATCTGGAACTATCTTGTTGAGAACTGTTGTTGGCTTGAGCTGGTCGTAAAGTCGCACACATTCTCTTAGCCTCTTAATGAGCAGCTCTTAACATTTGGGTCTAATCCCAGGACAAATCTGCCGGAACTGCGTTTGTGTGTCGTAAACATGTTTTCTATCTAAGATGCGGCTGCTGGCGGCAACAAAAATGCCACAAAAAATAACGGACCACAAAAATTAAACAGCCGCCTGACGACTTAGCTGAAAATGTCCAATAAACACATTTATCTGACCCCGAAACATAAAAACCTGCTCAGTCGATAACATTTTATAACTCGGCCAAGTGCCATAACTCGTTGTAATGGCCAAGTGCAGCCCCATATACAAGGGCAGCTCCTGGCAAGAGTTTCAGCCGTATTATGTCCACTCCTGCTAATGAATTAAAGCCGCTGTTAATAAAACTTAAGCAGGCAGACAGACGTAATATTAAAGACAATAAATATTTGCATAAAACAAAAAACTAAACCACAAACTGGCAGCCATAAAAATAAACTTGAAATTATTTTACATTTGGTCACAAACTCATATATATTTGGGCGCATAAATCAAATTTATAAAAAACAAACAAAAAGTACAAATACAAAAAGATGAAAACCAAAGGTCGCATAATTTAGTATAAGGCACCACGGCACCTACATCAACGAAACAGGGATAAATAAAAGACAAGAAAATAAAATGTTTATTACGAGTCGACGTTTTAATACCCTTCCAGCCAAAAATATAATTTACATATTTAATTGCTTCCATGAATATTATTTATAAGACATGGTAAAACATGAAGCATAATTTTTTCAAATCGATAAACGCTTGTTCTTTTATATAAATTTAACTTCAACTGATTATGTTTATCAACCGACCTTAAATTTAAGTGAAGCGAACAAATACATTGAGCCGAAATGTCATTAGGCCATCCTTAAATATTCTGGAATTGCGCGTTTCAGCTAACTGGCCGGAAAGGATGACCAAAAGTATTCCAAGCCGACGGCGAGGTTTTTAGTAAGCCTCTATCCTTGGTTTGTTTTCAAGTATCAAGTATTTCTAGTTGCCAACAACACAACAGAAAAAAGTAAACTTTTGGAAATAAATTAAATGGGAGTTAATTTATTTTTGCATGCTGGTTATTCCATAGAGACATAGAGACAGAAACCAAATCCACAATCTCTAGAGTCTGCCGTGACACTCTTGGCTAAAGCAATGAGAAGCAGCTAAAGTAAGTTTTTACCAAGTCCACTTCGAACCAAAAGTCTATATCGACATTCCAATAAGGAGCATACAATTTGGTGGGTAAAAAGCCGCTCGCTAATGATATAGAATTATATTAGACACATTTCGTGAAAAGTTATACTACTCTTTGGCAAGAGTGTAAAAACCAAACGGGAAATAACGAAACAAAAAAACAAAAACCAAAACAGAAAGCAAAAAGTGTTAATGAACAAAATAATGAGTTCTAGTGCCCAGTTTTCTGCCACAAAACATTTTATGACACTAACAGCTAAACGCCACGGGGATAACTTCAGCGTCAGAGCCACAACAACAACAACAACAACAACAGCACACACACATGGAGAACCACACACACACAACAAGAATGAATGGCTACCGCCGAAATTGATATACCCTTGTAGACTTGACATACAAATTAGTCATTAGTAACATAGTAAAGATCGTAATTGCTGAGTTTTGAAGGGATATTTTGAATAGGGAAATGTACAAATATTCGAATGTAAGAGATGTGCAACTCATAAGATTTGCTCAATATATCTTCTATAGGAAACTATAGTTTCATGAAAGAACTTTTTTTTTACCGATCATCGTTTTGGCAGGTGTGATGTAGTCGGCCGATCTGGCAGATTTCGACACAAGCCTGCCTATACAAATTTACATGAGACTAGCTTGCATAAAATCAGAGAGACTGACAGAGGGGCCTATCAATATCGACTTGGCTGATCAAGAATATTTATTCTTTATGGGGTTCGATGTAGCTACTGGATTTTGGCTAATGTTTTCATATGTCCAATATCATGTGCTTTGTTTACACTATAAGTAGGGAGTCTACACGGTAGAGTCTACAAACGTGCTCTACTGTGTAGATATATATTTGGGACATTCGGTACAACTCTACACTCAAGATACAAGATACAAGGTATTGACAAATTATTAGGAGCTTCATTGAAGTTTCAGATGTACTTGAATCAAGAACAACTCCCTTCTTTGAGTACTTTTTCAGCTCACTTTTAGCTAATGAAATAAAACAAAAATCAAGCTTGAAATACGAAATTTTAAGTTAGACATACTTGATTTTTTTGCGCTGTGTATGAATAACACAATGTGTGACAAATTACAGTATCCTCTGAAAGGGTATAAAAAGTGAGAAAGCGAAAGAGAGAGAGAGAGAGAGAGAGAGCACACGAATCGAGGGCTCGCTGCATGCTGGCAATAAATAATCAGCAAAGTTTTCGTTGAATCGAATTATCACCCCCTGAGGTGCAGTTCCGTAATGAATTTGTTTTGGGGTTTTCTTCGGTACGGCATTTAGTTTCATTACGTTTTGCTTTGGGTCCACTGCGGCTGCGTGACCCAACTAGTCTAACCGCCACCACCCCCCTCCCCACCCCTAACATACACACACCCAACCGCCCACAAAAACTAACTCCCACCCCTGCAGTGTGGCTGAGTCGGTTTTTGATTCAGTTTGCTCAGTTGGTTTGTTTACTTGTCCGTTTCTGGCACTCTGTAGAGTTCTGTTAGTTTGTTTGTTTGTTGTTTGGTTTTGTGTTTTTTATAGTCAGGTTCCCTGGCTCTGTATAGTATGGTCTATATATGTTTACAGTATGTAAATCTGCGGGCGCATATTCATTTGATTTGATGTGTTCTCTGTTGGCCAACAATTATTTGCTATCTGGGCCTGATTTTTTGGAATTGTGGGTTGTTTTGCCATTGATTTTATTGCCCCAGCTTCGATTATCCAGTGCGGCAACTAGTTGACTAAATGTGAAATTGAATTTTGGACTTATTCGTTGCCACAATACCAAATAATTAAAGTTCATACTAAAGAATCTTTAACAATTTCGCATACTAATCTTATTCTTTCATCTTAAATGTGACCTGAGATGCTGTCGGAATCAGTCGTATTTCCAAAAAATATACAAAAACAAAATTAGATATAAAATATTAGCGCACGCACGATTTTGTGTATTTCTTGAGTTGAATCCATAAAATTAAAACTATGAAAAAGTTGTTAAAAATTGCACTACATCCGTATAATTCCTCTATTAAAGGTAAAGTCCCGACTTATTTTGGCTCATTTTCCCGAATGATGTAAAAATGGAATGTGCCGTGCTTATTGGAGAAGCAGGCGATATGCGGCATTGAGAGCAAGAAACACATTTCTACTCGTGGATCGCCCATACTGGGAAATTTGTCATCAGTTAGTTCCCTGTAACCAGCTGCAAAGAGCAAGAAAGACCAACTCCAGACAATTATCTACCCACTAATATTTTGGTCTTGAAACTTACCACGTATCTGGGCGAGAGTCATGGTATGGTCAGGCGTGGTGCACTTGGCATTCAATAAGACACGCCCAACATTGGTCAGTATGTTGGGATGATAGCGTCTTACTTTATAAAAATAATTATCCAGAGCCATTATTAAAATAGATTTATAACCAAATGTGTATAAGAATAAAATTTGAAACTTGTCTACACAGTATGCTGTCCATAAATGTTATGATGAAAAGGTCACAGCACTCTCTGTAAACCTGTTTTATCATGCTAGAAATGCTCACCACCACTTTTACCACCCACAGCTCAGCACGAAAACACGCAGTTTTCCACTACCTCTCTTACTCAAACTCTCTCTACCTCTCTCTCTCTCTCTCTGCGTCACTCAATGCGTTTGTTTCTCCCAACTCTGGTGGTGGGTTTTTTTCAAATTGAGATCGTTGACCGTTTTCAACAAGTTGGTGGTGGAAACAATCCGTGCGCGAGTCTTGGCTAACTTTAGTGCAGACACAAACCTCAGACTGTTATACAGGGGCAAAAGAAATACAGAATTTGGTAGAACATTGACCAACCGCACATCTGAATTAAATACCCTCTATATACTTTTTAATAGCGAGCTCGGTATTGCTTTACCTGACCAAACCGCATGCCGAGCGCGGCGATAAAAAACTTTTACCACCATTATTATTCAGCGTTAAGGCTGCACAAAAAGTGAGAAACAGAGGCGAAAGATGAAGGCAGTGAGAGATACGGAGATAGCATGGAAAATGACTTCAGACAAAAAAGTTGTTCTTACAATATTTTCACACTTGCGGCAAACGAAGAAGGAAAATAATTACAAACTTGGGGGCGAGGTAGACAAAAAGGACAACAGCAACCAAACCACACGCAAAGACAGCACGAAATAAATCTGAAATAAATGTAGCGTATGGGCTATGAAACACCCTGTAGTCAACGAAAAAGTGTTATAAAATATATTTTTATGGTGTACTTTTATATTTTATAATTTTAAGGTACTATATGAACAAACGAAAATAATTGTATATAAAATATCTCTTAGATCTATAAATTCGTCATTATTATATTCATCTTATAACCAGATAAAGGGTATAATAAAAATTATGTTAATTTTTATCCAGTATTCTTTTATGGGCATATTAAAATGCTGTTGAAGTTCGGGCAGAGCATACGTTTGAGGGAATTTCGGGGACCCGAAAGATATGCCAAACAAGTCGACAAAGTCATTTTAATTTAAGTTGTGCAACATTTCAACACTTTGGTAAATGCATTTTCACAGACCTGCCTTTAGGCGCTTTCACTGCGTTAGTTGCGTTGTCCTCTCCAATGGCAGCGATGCACACACAATTCACTCAGTGAAAGGTGTGGGTGTATGCGTGTGTGTGTGTGAGTGTGTGGGTGTGTGCCTACAATAAGCAACCGCTTTGTGCGACAATTTGGGCTTCGTGCAACGTTCTTAATTTAAATGTTGCCTATTTGTGGGGCAATTTTGGCAATTCGCATATTTTGTGGCTAATATTTGTGGCACTTAATATTATTGCTCTTCTAAATTGCCTTTTTTCGCCTAGTTTACAGTTTAACCAGCAGTTTAACAGTTTAATTTTCAGTTTAAAATGGAATAAATGCCAAACTTTGAGGAAAGAACAGTTAATGTGCCCTTTAATAAAAAATTTGGATAATTCAATTAATCTATATATAATTGAAGTTGAATTTATTTGATAAGATTTTGTGATATTCTAGGCAAAATTTAATGCTCGCTAATACCAAATTTCGTCACGCTATCTTAAAAAACGAATTAATTTTTTCTTACAAAGTCTAGATATACGAGATAAATGATGAATGAAATTTACAGAGATATTTTAACATATTTAAAGTTTAAGCCAAATGCAGATGTTTTACTGAATATTTCAATGGAATCAAATTAAACCAATGCAGAGTTGTATGATGACAGTTTCAGTCAGAAAGATAGACAGACAGGCTTAAGCTAAGCTTTACCTTTTGAAGAATTAGTAATTTTAAGATATATTATATAGACCAAAGAAAACAAGTAATTAGAGCTCTGTTCACAGTGTAACAATTGGGATTGTGGCTGCATTATTTTTAGCTCGGTCTTATGAGAAGGCCATAATTAGTCTGCCAGAGAAACGTGACGTTTCCAGCTAGATATACCTTGCGGCTGATTCTCAACAGTCGGCGTCAATAAACAAAGAGGTCAGTCTGAGAAATTCGACGAGAAAGAAGACAAATCAATATGCTCGTTGCAAGTCGTAAATTTAAGGCAGTGCTAACTCATTAACATCTCGCTTGGGGAATTTTTAAACTCACGCATATGTCAATTTGTATCGTCCAATATTGCTAAGTTCCCAATTATTATGATTATGACATAGCATAATGTAAGAACTACAAAAATGTCTGACATTTGTTTAGCCAGATGATTTCGATTTAGAAATCATTATGAATATCTAATATCTCTGGATTCCGATGCTGAAGCACCTTTCATTCAGCTGGCTTGCATCATCCGCTCAGCTTGTTACGGCCACGCATCATAACTTGAAGCTCATTAAAACACATGCACCGCTAAGTGAATGACAGCGAAATGTAAAAACTGCAAACACAGTCAGCAAAACTATGCCACACATACACACACACACGCAAAGCTAGCCATACACATGTGCGCATATGTGAGCTGTAATTGCACACACACACTTACACTCTCTGAGGTATCTGCGCATTGTGCATTTTGTGAATAAAAATTTGCAACGAACATAAAATTCGCTACGGAAGTTATTTCACGCTTGGAGCGAACCTCTGCCGCTGCCGCTGCCTCTGCCGCTGCTGCTGCCGCTGCTTGGGGAGGCGGCACGTCAAAACTAACTAACGAAGTAACGAACGCCCAAGTGGGTGGCTGAAGTGGGGACAGAGCGCTGCTGAAGAATGAGAGAGTCGGAGGAGGAATTAAGCAGCGTAACAAGCTGTCGGTATATGAGTCACTGTTATTGTATGTGTGTGTGCGTGCCTTGTGTATATATGATTACAACGTAATTGGTTTCAAGTTGCGGCCACGGATACATGCACAAAAAGTCGTTGCAACAAGTTTAATTAACATAAAATATGCAGCAACAACAATAACTTGCATTTAAAATCAAATTACTGAGTGTCGACTCCATGTGTGCATGTATGTGAGCGTGGTATGTGGGTGTGTATATGTATCTGTGTGCTTTGTACAATCAATTTGACTGTAGCATACTTTTCGGGGCTCTCGCCATTGGCCATGCATAAGCTTTATAATTTGTACCAAATCATTTTCCCGCTGTTTTCTCCTATTTGAAACATACAACGTAAGTACGAAGGCTGATTTCCATGTAGCGTCTAGCCGACAGAGTTAATGAAAGTATACTAGATTGATCTAGGGACAGTAGCTGTTGTTGTTATCTCATAAATTAAGTGCAAGAAACAAAAATTTAAGAGTTTGGGAAATGGTTCAGCGATACGCGCACTTAGAGTTTTTTTTGGTAATCACTTGTATTAGAATTATAGTTCAGGAAGGAAATACTATTGCGCGATTGTAAATAGGCGCTATTCTCACTTTCTATGAGTCAACCTGGATGTAAAAGAAAGATCGCCTTAGGAAAGCTATTTACAGCGACCACAGGTCAGACGTCATTTCTAATTATTTGGTTAAAATTTATCTGTTACATTTTCTCTTTCACTCGTTACAAACGATATAACGCCAATGTTGAGCCATAGATGACGAGATCTACTTTACGATATACAAAAAAAAACTTGCGTAAGGAAACAAAATATGTATATAGAAAATAAAAATATAAAAATTTATATTGTTTAATTTAAACAATATTACAAATTTGTTCTAATCAGAGTGAGCTGAGTACAATAACTTTGCTATATTTAAATTGCCTATTTTTGGAATGGTTATTTAAATTCAAACAAATTTTCTTGCTTCAAGCGCCATTACATATTCATTTCTATAAAAACAACAACAAGAGACCTTTAACGATTGTTGTTTTTTTCTTTGCTGTTGCGGCCGACGCATTTATTAATTCCAATCCATTTGCGCACTTGATTTACGCCGCACATAAATACCGTAATAAATGAAGCTCTCGCAGGCACTTCGAGGCCGTAACTTGCTCTTGGCTACCAATACAGACACACACGCACACACACACACACGCACGCACTCATGTTAATTTAAGCAATTTGCTGTTTTGCATTAATAATTGCAATATTCTGCAAATGGAACACAACAGTCGGCACATTTTCTTGGATTATATTGAGTATAATCTGAAAATCAATTGTCAGTTCAATTTTCAGCACCTGCAATGTCTTCGAATCTATAAGCTGCTTTAAAGTTAAACTTGGGACTAGTTGAAAAAGCTCTCGTATGTAGATTAAAGAGCTGCAGCATTAGCCAAGAAATATGTGCCACAGAAAAGCTGAAACAGTTATAGTTGATAAATCTTAAGCTCTTATCTGATCCAAATTATGGACAGCGACAAAAGAAACATTGATATTTTGATTTTAAATATATTTTTGATTACCAATCATATAGTCAGCTATAAATAGAGATAGATAGATGTATAGATATATAGATAGATGGACTTCAGCTTAGCTTTTCAAACAGAATTTATCAATTAACCAAATACCGTGCCAAGTGCAGAACTGAGTTTGGCTAACATTGCACAATTTGTTCAACTGTCAAACTGTTTAATTGAGTGTAGACCCACACACACAGCACACCTCAACACCTGAATGAATCGAAGTTTTACTTGACAAGTCTCTATATGTACAAAGCTATGTGAATGTATATACACATAAACTATGCTCCATATCTAAACCAATCGACTGTCTCTGTCGTGTGCAATCAATTTCAACTAAATATCGTCTTCATGCATAATTGCTTGCCCGTGTGTGTGTACAGTGTGTGTGTGTATGTGTGTGTGTGTGTACGCTGTGTGTACTTATAGAGCGTGCTTAATATGGCAATTAAAAGATGATTCCAATTAAGAGTTTACTGCGTGCATTGCACAATACACGTATCTGCCACGCCCCATTGTGCGCAAATTGCATTAGCATTAGAGCGCAGAGCTCTATTAATTGGTATAATAAACAGGACATGCCCAGAAATTAGTTAAATCAAGTACACATTGTAATACAATTTAAACCTCATGCCCGCAACTAGCGTGCAATCAGAAAATTACTTTTGAATAAACCAAAGAACAAGCGATACAGAATACCCTATAAGAACATCAAATTCGATTGCTCGACTTGGAGCTACGCTATAATCCGACTGTCTGACTGAGATTTTTGAAATTTTTAATTTTAATTATAGTTCATTAATTATAGTAGTTCATTAATTATAGTAGTTAATTTAATTATAGTTCAAAGAGACTTTTACTTGTGCTTAAATAATGTCGGAATAATAATTGAGTTTTACATAGGAAACAAAACTCTGCCTTTATAAATAGATCAAAGAGATATTAGGAAAATAAATAAGAACAATAATAATAATAATAAATTAACTTTTTATGCTGAAATGTGAAAATAAATCTTCATTATTATTATTCCAATTTCAGTTATTTTAAATTGAAAACTGAATCAACAATATGAGCAATAGAACAATTAAATACAATCAATGGTTTCAAAAAAATCGATTAATCGATGATTTAGGTGAACTTACAATCGAAATATTCGATAATGCCATCCATAACTATGCATCATAAGTAGTTACACAACACTTTAAATTAACGTTAATTTTCGACTCAAACAAGACTTATCCAGATTTCAAGACGGAAACCAGTCGGAAAAAATGAAATTAGAGTGATGGAATAAAGTAGATGTTGTGTTAGAAATATCCGACATTCCTATTCTTCCATTTTTTAAAAGTTCCGTTATTAGTTATATATATATTATATATTCTATCTAGTATTCCCCACCGTTTCGGGCTGGTCGTGCGTGCTTTCCGGCTTTGCATGTATTTGCAAATCTTTGTTAGACTCTTCGTCCATCGTCACTTGGTTACAGGGTAGAGACATTATTATATAATATTGCCTACCCCTAATCTATAATTAAATCGTGTAAACTTTCGTCTGCGTTTACACGAGGGCATTAATATTAATTGCTTATATTTAGCGCTATTAAATAGCTTAATTAAATTTCCACTTAAATTACTACTCACTGTGTGGTTTTGACATTTTCGCAGTAATAAAAAATAAAAAAGAGAGAAAAAAATGGTAAGCGACCACAAACAATTAATCAGGCACAAGTGCTAAGCGGGGCATAGTACTTGGACAAACAAACAATTTACATAAATTAAACAAACTAAAAGTGCTGTGCACATAATTAGAAATATGATACTCGACACACTACACGCAATATTCAATTGATTTATGCAAATAGCAAAACCGCATGGCAAAATGCAAATTTGTCAAACAACCAGGAACGAAGAGTGCCCGACCAAGAGATACCCTTTAGCCATAACAAACATTTCAACTTTCTTCACAAAAGTCAGGTGTCTTCAGCTTGGAGATGCGAGCTTGACGCATTAATCATGTAAAAAGTATTCCAAGAATATATATATAAAACACTTTAAAGGATCCTTCCTTCTGCCTGTTCACAATCAATAGTCCCAGTTTACACATTTTTAATGAGTACAGGGTATATACAGTTGTGAGTAAATAAATTAATACACAGTTTATTTATTGAATATGGTACAATGAATTATATTCGTTTACAAAGTATTTGCATGTTATGTTCATGTCAAGTTCTTGCAGTTGTTGCATGTTATATCCCCCATCCCCCATGCCCCGCCCCCATCTCCATTTGTATTCCATGTCCGGTTTAGTTTGCGTTTTGTGCGTGGCAAAATGCAACCAAGTGCAAAACCAAACCGACCAAAAATTGCATAATAAATATAACATTAATTTTATTTTACTTTATTTTCTCATAATTTTATAATATTGTTTAGTTCCAAATTGCTTTTAATCTTATATGCATTGCATTTCCGTGTAAATAATTAAAATAAATAAGCTACGAATGAAAAACTTATAATGATTATCTAAAATGTCATGTTATATTCATTGAATCCATATAACTTCTGCTTTAAACTGTTTTTCATTCGACTTTTGACCAAGAATCAGCAACAAGTACAGGTTTCATTTAAAATTCAGCTCACATATTTTCCTTACAAAAAACCGTACTCTAACAATAAGTAAATTTTCCCAGCCGAATATTTTAATTTATTCATTGCACACATTTCAAATTAAAAACATTTTTTACATTCTGCCAATTAAAGTCAAGGAAATTTAAGGTTATTTTTTACAACTTCTGGAGCGGCTGTCATATATTAATTTCATAAATGTTGCGTGCAGACATCAATGAAAAATGGCAACACTCAAAATTAATAACACAAAGCGCACATTTAATGCAAATTGCAGTCAGGAGACTGCGACCATGGCCAACTAGGGGCTGGAGCTTGGTTCCGGGTTTGGGTTTCGGGGCAGGCGTCTAATGTGCTGTCAACTCATTGCGGCCGCTGCGCCTGGCCAGCGACATCCCAGCCCACCACTTTGAGGCGTGTGTGCAGTAATTATGAGGGCATTATGTTGAATCCACAATCGTTATTGCATGGACATGCTGGGAAGCTGTAGACATGGACGGTCAGGACGAGGCGAGTGACAAGGTTGCTGTGCTGCCAGGGACCCTGCTTCTTGCGACCCTCCACAGTCCCCAACATTTGCGTTATGCATAAACTCAGCATGTTTTCACTATTTGTGTGTGTGTGTGTGTGTGTGTGTGTGTGTGTGTGTGTGTGTGTGTGCAGATCCGAGAGATGACAAGCGGGTAGCTGAAGTGTGCGTTCCACGCCCGCCTGTTGGACTGTCAGCTGTGTCTAAATTGCGACAACATTATTTAATTGAAACTAATTTGCCATTTTGCGGGCGCCATCAAAATATTTAATGCTGCTCCAAGAGTGCGATTCGGCACAATGGGGGGCGTGGCAGCCTGAGCAGCTCCCGTGCTTGTTTTGTCGACCGGTCAGTGGTGGTGTCCAATGTGGGTCAATTTGTTCTCCAGTTCGGCATTTGCCACCAAATGTTTGTGCAGCATGTGCAGCATGCGGCCATTGAGCTGGCACTCTGACTAGGAGTTTGCTCTGAAAATAGACTACACAGAATCGCAAACTGTTTCCCACCCATTTCAGACACCTGTATAGCTTGCCATATTTCTCACCTTGTAGAAATTGCATACACGTAAAAAAATTAAGCGCTTTATAGCATGGAACTTGTACAAAGAGTAATATGTGAACTATGGGTACTAGGGGGTACAGCAGATGCTCTGTTTACTTCTACGACTTGTCCTGCAACAATTGCATCAGCAGCAGCAGCAGCAACAACAGCAAGGAGAACAAAAACTTATAACTGAGCAGTCGAGAGATGAGCGATGGCGACAGCAATCGATGTTGGCTAGAAAAAGGCTAAACATTTGCAGCAAAGCAAGCCAGAACTTTGAAGAAAATTAATTCGGAAACGATTTTCATTTGCATAGCAAAAGCAATTAATTTTTTGGTAAACGCCTTATGAATATTTTGTGAGCATAATTAAAACAAGTAAAAGTCTTATTATGATTGCATAAAATATGCATGCACATAGTAGGGAGAAGACAAACAGGAGATATCCTGCACCATATAAAAATACAGATGCCCCAGTAGTTATGCTCTCTTTTTTTAAATACGTAATAAGTTAATTGAATGTTAATGTGTTAAGTATACAAGAAGTGAGATATTTTTGTAAACTGTGAATACTATATGAGAATCAAGATAATTTATTTGAGTGTATCTGTCATTTAATTACTATGATTACTGTGATCCCTCAGCCAAATTCAGCCTTATCCAAACCTGAACCGAACCATGTTTCCTTTAAAAAATGGTTTAGTATAAACATTTAATTTGGAATATTTAATATTATAATTACAAATATAATATAATATAATAATATAATTCAAATATAAAATGTATATAATGTATAATACAAATATATTTATTGTAAGAAATTGAAGGCGAGGCGTTGGATCGAACGGCGGATCAAATCCCCCTAATTTTGTTGCTAGATTATTTGTTTTTTAATCTAGCCATATTAATTGAAAAAAAAGCTTAAGTTACAGCATTGTCCAACACACACCCAAGTATAATACATACACACACAGGCGCACACACACGCACGCACAGATGGCGAATGACACCGCCGGCTGCAGGCGTGGCATAAAGTGAGCAAAACGCACGTGACGCTCATCAATTTGGCGCACTTTGCCTTCGCCGCGCTGTTTTTAATGCGCTCCACCGACTATAGCGACGACGACGAGGACGACGACGATGATGATGATGATGACTCCCATTCCCACGCCCACTGCCACTCCCACTCCCACTCCGACTCGCTGGATTCGTTACTGTTGCTGCACACGATCCTGAACCTGAACCTGGCTGACTGCATCGTTCCGCACATGCTGTGCACGTCGTCGTTCCTTACTGTCTCAGTGTATGCATGTGTGTGTGTGTGTGTGTGTCACGATTTTGCATATTAATTGCATTAAGTTATAGCCACCGACGCCGCCACTAGATGGCGCCACATGCGCCACATAGCCCATGGCTTGCAGCTCCAGTGATAATTTCAGCTTGGTAAATCCACTTTGCTGCACATGTTTGGGGCTTAGTTGTCCTGTGCTTAACTGCAATTCGAACTGGCTCGCCCGCAAAACCAGAAAGCCCTGGATATACGTCACACACACACACGCCCACACACACACACACACACACACATGCGTACTATTTATAATACGTACAGCAACTTAACTTAGCTAAACAACCTTTGTTGCCATGTTCCAAATGGTTCGTCCACTTGAATTTATTTATAACAACATTCTCAATGGGAGCAACGAAATGCGATACGCGGCAAATAGTATATCTACAGCTACATATATGCAGATACATATAGTTTTTACACATACATAGTACAAATATTTTCAGATATTTCAAAATGTTTGTTGCTTGTTTGCTATTTTTAACACGAGTTCATTCATAAGCAAATAAAAGTACTATAAAATATGTTCAGATTTTCGCTCTTTATTTTGGCCTTGACGCAAAGATACCAATATGCTTACATATCAAAAGTATCTAGATATTATATTATAAAATAGTTTAAATTTAGACCTTTTATTTCTAAACTTCATCTTAAAATCCAGTAATAATTTTCGTTTTAGCAACATAACTTTTGTACATTATCTGAGAATCCATTTATCTTATAAGTTTATTAAATTTATAAGAACTTGATTTAAGCAATTTATACTTAACATTTACAATTCTTATGTATCGTATCCGATCTCCTTATTAGAGGACTTTGATTTTGTTTGTCTTAATAACTGAGTTTATTTTGCCTTGAACTATATATTTTAACACATTTGACATTTAGCAAATCCGTTTTTAAAGTGTTTCTAGAAAGAAAGACCTTATTTTGTTGTTGCATAAAACTAAGTATTACGACCGCTTAATGTTATTGCTGTTTGATGATGTTTCGCCAGATTTCGCTCCATACTTCTTTACATTCCATATGCTTATTTGAATACTATTGAATGCAAGGAAGCATGGAACTCTCAAAGGCCAAGTAAGCACAATTTAAAAACAATTACAACACACACTCTTAACTTTAATATCTTACTTGCGTTGTTGCATTTCCATTTGCGTTTTCCCAGTCTGTTTCGCTGCTGATTTTCACTTAAATAATGACAATGGTGAATGTAATTGCAACAACAGTTGGCAAAAACATTTTACACAATACTCTAACTGCAATTTTCGGGGCAATTCTTAGCCAACTATAGCGTTTTTTTGTTAGCTTGGTTTTATTTTTATTTTTTAATTTTATTTCTTTTTCCTGTTTTAGAACTAAATCCTTGGTATCCTTGTGCTTCTTGCGCTCCGGCTGTGGCTTGCAAATTTTCCTGTTTCTCGTTGGCTTTGGTGGTTTTACTTTTATTTTGTACTTTTTGTTTTGTGGATGGGGTAGATGGGGCTTAATACTTTTTGCCGTGCGTTTTTATAGTCCAACTGCAATAAAGCAATTTTTAAGCGCAGTGAAGTGTGTTTATATGTGACTGGGCGTTGTGGGGCGTGGTCCTGGATACAACTCTTGTTCGCGTAGTATCTGCTTTTGTTTTTACTTTTTTATTTGTTACATTTTTCACGCGCCTGCACAAAAAATTCATAAACTTTTTGCCAGCTGTTTTTTTTTTTTGTTGCTGATTTTTTGCATGTGTGTGTGTGAGTGGGCGCCTCACGGCGCCCGCAATAAAATTGCGCCCTTTCTGTTTGGACTTTGTTTTTTATGCGCATATTTTGCGCCACATGGCCAGAGAGACAGAGAGGTCCACCGCGCGTGCCCCACCGCCGCCTGCTGCGTCTCTGTGTATGGCTTTAGCTTTGCGCTTAAACGATTTTTTTCTTTAAATTTTTTGTTATATTTGTTAAGTTTTGTACTTGTACTTTTTTCTCTGGTCACATTCCGGCAACGCAATGTGTCACACAAAACTAAATCCGAGTAGCTCGCAAGCGAATGCGGTTTCGATTTAGAAACAGATCCAACAAAGTCAAAACCAAACACGAGATGGAAGTTAACGGCGTGCCCTGGCAAATGCGACTGTCCTCTAAGCGCATTGTAAACAGACGTTTATATAGGTGCCTAAAATTAAAAACTCGCCAGCCCTCGATTCCGAGACCCACATGAAGCGTCGCAGTCGACCCGCTTGCAGGTCAAGTCCAACACATGTGCTCCGTTATAGTTTTTACCTACTTGAAGAGCATCAACAAATGCGACGCTCTTAATGGCAATACCCACGCGGCGTCGCCGTCAGCGTCTGCGTCAGCGTCATCGTTGTTGATGCAGGATGTGGCACATGGATGCAATCTGCAGACACCGCAGGCGTTTCCCAGCGCCCGCCTAAAGTGTATCGGGCCAGGCCAGGCCAGATCAATCCACCCAGCCAGCCAGCCAGTCAGACCATGTGGTGCGCAGTTTTACAGCAAATCAACGGCTCGAATGTCAAATGGTAATCATATGTTCAAGATTTCGATCTAGGGAAGCTCGCACTCTAAACAGTCAATTAAATAAATATGTTTAGGCAATAATTAATTGAGCAATTAATTATGCACCCAAAAGCTTAATTTTAAACAATTTTAATTTAAATATCTCCCAAGTTTGCTTTGCTCAGAAACTCAGAAATTAAAATGAATGCATGATCGAAACTTGCCACTTTAGTATTTAAAAGAAAATAAATATCGATACTAAATTGACCTATATTTTACCTCATTGAAACAATAAAACTGTGAAACTTATAATGGGTCTACCTCAACAGTTTTTCTTTTTATTAGTTCACGGTTCGGCTCAGTCGTTTTTTTTTGCAACTATTTAGCTTTGGTTTTTGTTTATAGTAACCAATAAATAAATATATTTTCCACTAACTACAAAAACACCTGAATTAACTGTGAACTCTACCTTTAGTAGGCAGCAGTGTGGCAGGTACTCATTGAAGTTCGACGAACGTCAAGTCTAACTAGTCATATTAAATGTTTTTAAAACAACTTTTAACGTAAGCTTGTTGCTAAACAGGCTTTTTTAAATTGTTCTGCAGTAAGTTTTTGTACAGAGAAATAATTGTGTTTCACTTAGCCAAAATTTGCTACTATGTATAAAGCTGCTAAAGTGAATTTTAAGTCAATTATTTTAAAAATCAAATTATTTGGCCTAACAAAATTCTCGAGCGGAAAGCGCAGGAAATCCGATATGGAACTGGATGTGCTAGTGTTTGGTTCAGCAAATATCGACTACATTACGTAAGCGCTTCTCTACAAGTCCATTGCTTATCCATGGAACCCTACAAATCCTGCAGGTATGTCAATGAGCTTCCCAGGCCTGGCGAGACGTTGTTTGGCATGTACAGGGAACAATGCTATGGCGGCAAGGGCGCCAGCCAGTGCGTAGCCGCTGCGAAACTGGGCGGCAGATGTGCCCTGGTGTCCAAATTGGGCAATGATAAGCTTGGCGATGACTACTTCGAGTATCTGCGGGAATTAGGGATTAATGTGGACTTTGTGGAAAGGGCAGATCGTCAGCAAACGGGCTTGTCCGAAATCATTGTGGCCGATAATACTGAGAACGCAATCATCGTGATGGCCGGTGCAAACCAATGCCTTAAGTCCACCGATGTCTCCCGCGCCAGGAGGGTCTTCAAGCGAGCCAAGGTACTGATTTGCCAACTGGAAACGGATGAGAAGGCCGCCCTCTGCGCGTTGCAGCAATTTAAGGGTGAAACCATATTGAATGTCTCGCCGGTACCCAAAAATATGAACGAAGCGCTGATCAAAGTGCCAACTATTTTGTGCGTCAATAGGTTGGAGGCGGCGCAACTAACGGGCCGCGAGGAGATCAAAACACTGCAGGATGCCAAGGCGGCTGCCAATGATCTGATAGACAAGGGTGCCAAGAGTGTCATCATTACGATGGGACCCCTGGGCGCTGTCCATTTGTCCAGCAAGGATCGGGACGTCTGCACCCAGTGCCCGGCAGCACCTGTGCGTTTCTTGGCCGATACTTCCGGTGCGGGTGAAGCCTTTTTGGGCAGTCTGGCCTACCACATGTCAATGTTTCCAAATCTGAGCCGGGAGAGTCACATCAGTGCGGCTAACATTTGTGCCGCCTACGCTGTTGGGCACCGTGGCACTCAGCCCAGCTTTCCGGGCCCGGATTTGTTCCAGGAGGATCTGTGCCAAAAGACGCCGGAGTTCAATGTGATACCCGATAAGGCCCCAACG
Source organism: Drosophila lacicola (assembly GCA_035045355.1). Classification (NCBI taxonomy): domain Eukaryota; kingdom Metazoa; phylum Arthropoda; class Insecta; order Diptera; family Drosophilidae; genus Drosophila; species Drosophila lacicola. Next base: position 174,669 of record JAWNPB010000076.1, on the reverse strand, counting down.
CCGGAACCAGCTGTATCAGAGTCTCCGTCAGGAACCGCAGGCCCACCAGTCCCCGAAGCAGACCCAAAACCGGAGCCACCAGCGGACCAGGATGAATCAAAGGAATCAAATGAACCAAATAAAATCGAAGAACAAAAAAAAGACGAACGGGAAACAATTGCAGCATGAGAAACACCTTTTCTATACTTAATGATTTTTTAATGGATAGACCAAATAATTTTCTCAAGTCCTGGATTTTACAATACGCTAAATAAATGACTAGAACCTTACTGCAATTTCAATTTATGTCCTACAAGCCGCAAGATTTATAGGCGCTTTATTAAGCAAACCATTGCTGAAATGTTATTGTCCCAATTAACATTTTGTGACCAGTGCAATGAAACTTAATCGAACTGTAATGAAAATGGTCAACGTGTCAGCAGCGTTGGTCAAAGTAAAAAATCCGTGAGAAAAAAACAGAATTCACAATGGCGTATTTTAATTAGCAATTTGCCGTGTGGCCTGAGTGAATTGCCCAATGTATACCCTGTAACTATTTGGTTGGAAATGCAGCATCTACAGCGATGAGAGGGTTAGTACACTGCAATTTACCGACGAGCGCGATCTATATCTATATCTTATTTTTTAAATAAATGGGTTGGATTTCACTAACTGAGCAGAAATGGAATATTTCACGAATCTGTCAGCTGATATGTGGAACTATTAATATGGCAAAGCATATTCCATAGTCGAATACTCCAAACTTAACAGTTCTCAGCTCTCTTAATGCACTTCGCGCAAATTTAATGCACTTTTGTTAAATTATAATTTCTGTGTAATAGCAACAAATGGACAAGCCAATGACAAGGTGGAAAGAGAGTTCTGTGCCTATAACAATAATAATAGCATTGAATCAAAAAGCGGCTAGGTCGCCATGTAACTAATTATTTAAATGCTGTTATAGCTATTAACGTGCACATATTTTAATTCAAATTAATTACTGAGCTGCATGCGTAAAGCGGTTAATGTTAATATGTTGACAAGGATCTAAGTGGTTGAAGGCTTTAAAAAAAATAGTAGAACAACAATTTAAAACGAGTAAGTTTAAAGAGAGCAGAAAAGTATTTTTTTACATTCACTCTTACCTAGACTATTTAAATAGAGTTGAGCAAAAAATTATATGAATAATAAAATAACTTATAAACATATTTTAGTTTTCAAAAACCTCTGGGATTATACAAAAAAAAGGTAATAGGCTGAAGCAGTGAAACCTGAAAACTGTACAAACTTGTGAATTATATAACTAGGCATATTTTCATTTAAAACGGGCAGTTAAAATGCCAAACTAAATTTTATATCATTTTCACTTTGGTAGCTGAACATTTGTTAACCTCAACTATAAGCATATATATCATATGTATATATCATATGCATTAGAAATTCGTTATATGCATAGATTATTTCTTTATATTTCCGCTATATACGAAAATAGCGATGAGCCGCATTATTCAGCGCTCGCATACCTCAGCCCCACACAGATACTCACACATTTGCACACATGCACAGACACAGATACAGATTTCTCTGGCGATTTCTGCGCTGTTTCTCTGTTGTATTTATAACAATTTGCGGCACTCTCCATAAATAGCCAGAGACTGCTTGAAAGTGCACACCAACGAGTTGAACTGAACTTTATCAAGACCTTTTTTTAGTTGGATTTTCTTGCCTTCCACATTTAATCCGCTCACTTTCGCGTTGAACTGTTTTTCAATTTTAACATATTTTCAAACATATTAAAAAGGAACTTTACAAATATTTTTACAAGCGACTTTTTTAGAGCACTGCGCTTGAACACTTGATCAGTGTGTTTCTTATTCTTATTCTTATTCTTTTTCTTTTCTTTTTTTTTTTTTAGATATTATAAACAAAGCGTAGAGGGCAGGCCGGAGTCAACCGATCTGCACAGCTCGACAACAGAATCGGTAATGCACTAAAGGATGCAAAAAATATTCTCAAATTAATTCTTGGCGCTGTTTGTGGCGGCCCCCAAACGCGTTGCTGTTGCCCGTTTCGCCCGGCTATAACTGTACCGGCAGCCCGAACGCACAAGCGCTACCCCAAAAAGATCCGAGAATCAAGAATCAAAGAATCGAGAACTCGCAACTGTGCCCGCCAGCACCCACTCCGCTCACCTACCCGTCTGCCAGTGCCGGCGACGATGAGAACTTTCATTTCATTTGTATATGTATTTCTATGTATATATATTTATTTCGTACATATTTATAGCTTTGTCTCGTCTTCTTGTCTTGCTTATTATACATGTACGAGCATGTATATAAGGCGTATATAGCTATTGATATATAGCTTGTTATATACATAGCTAAGATCGTCCGCCCAAAATATACCAAAGACTTCGTCGTTGATTTTGTTGTTCTTGTTGTTGTTTTCGGGCTTTTGCTTCCACATTCCGCCTCAAATGATCCACACCACTGATCCTCTTACGCAGGCGCATCACACACACACACACACACACCCCAGCACTCTGTCTATACTTAGCCGCTTTGGTATATACGGAAGATTGGCCGATCGTGGAACTGCTGGCTGGTTCGAATGGGCCTCGTCGTCCCAATGCGAACATCGTGCTTTAAAAATAACATTCAAAAACCAAACAACAACAACTGATAGAGATACAATTATAGTGTATGAGTATGTCTGGTCGCACACGATCTAGCATTACGATCCGATTGTGTTTCGGCTTTTTGGCAACATGTAGCATCAGCAATTGCCATAGCCCAACCCGGCCATAGGCATCGATTTGCCATTTCTTTTATTTTGTTGTCTTTCTCTTTTTTTTCGCACACTCTCGAGTCACTCGCTTTTTTGGGGTTGACATATTTTTGGAAATGTCAAAATGCGTTTGAATTGCTTAATTACTTTTCTTCCACACACACACACACAGGCAAACAACCGAACTCATTTGGCTACCTCCCAAATGGTGATCGGTTTATCACTATGTATCACTCGCATGTACCAAAGTACAGCTCCTCTCTAAACTTTCCACCAAACAATTAGAATTTAATTTTGTTTTTAGACGGATTGGTCTTAGGTTGATTATCTAATTATATATAATAGTTAATAATTTATATTGGTTCTACAAACCGCCAGCCACCAACTATAGATTAATAATTTAGTTATTCAGCCAGACGACTAACTTAAGAAACTTAAGTGAGCATCCATTTAAAGCAATGCGTTGACATTTTTCATAATGATTATTTTTTTAAATAATTTATAATAATAATGAATAAATGCTTTAATAAACGGATACTTCTTTATTTTATTCCGATAGGATGTAGTTGTGACAAACATTTTCCATTGGAATCAATTAATTCTCTGAATAAAAATAAGTTAAATTATTTTAAATTATTGTGGATTCATATATATCCGTTTGATATTCGGGTGTCATATATGTATATCCTCTACAAATTTCATTTATAAGCACCGAAGCCATTCAATAAAGAATTTCTCATAGCGTGGGCCTAAGAGAAGAGGAAAATAAGCTACTGTATGCAAATAAATGAGTGTGTTTTTAAATTTGTATGTATGGAAGGCAGCTAGAATAATTATTAAAGGCAGCTTGGCACAGGCCCTCTTGATTTATAGAAGCAGATCTTTTTGTTTTAAACTTTCTATCGTTACTTATGTGAAATACGCTTTATAATAGTATTTGTTGCTTATCATAAAATGCTTTAAATACATTTTAAAGTATTCGACAAGAAACCCTTTTAAGGGCTTAGAAAATGTTCAAGTTTGCACAAAAAGCTAAAACACAATTCGCCTTTTAATGTGCAAATGTAAAGCTTAACTAATGCACACACAGTCACGCTCACTCACTCAGGCATATTCGAAAAACTTGCAGCTGCACACACACATACCCATAATGTATGCATCTGATGGATACAGCCAGCAAGAAGATTCCTCTGCTTACATGCGAGCGAAACACACAAATGCAATTTAATTTTTTGCTCGATTTTGGACGATTTCTCCTTTTTGTTCTCTCTCTCATCTTTGGCGCGTATGATACGTATTTTTGGGTGGCAATAATAGCTTTCAAAGAGATTCTCGTCCTTGCCGTTAGCTTGATGAATTTGTCTGTCGCTGTTGTGCCATAAAAACATAGGCACCAACTGTTGTCTACATATAAATCTCTTTAAGGAGTACACAACAAACTCACACACATACAAACACACATGTATACATATACCCACTACTCGTTAGGCCCCTTATGCAGATACAGAAACCCTCATAAAAGGCATTGAAAGCTACATGACCATAAAATCGCATAATACGAGAGAAAAATAACGAGAACAAACTACAGTCGAAACATTTATTCGGTTAGGCCTTAGGACTTATTAGTTAATTTATATTTATAAAATTATATATGAAACAAATTCAATTGCATCAAAATGTTAAAATAAAATGTGTGTTTTATACATAGACGATTTTTGGCCCGTCATTCCAATTGCTAAGAAAACGGTTTATCTTGTGAATTCTCTGCAAGATTCTCGAATGAAATGAAAAAATAAAAAACTTTTAATAGATAGCCCTTATGCTCTAGTTGAGAGTATCCGACTAGGAGATACCCTATACATGCACTGAGGAACCTTAACAAAATCAATTCATAACATAATATAATACAATTTTTAGAATGTACAAATTGTTAAAATAAATATAAATTACTATATGCGGTTACGTAGTTCATTAAAAATGTTAACCATCATTAAATGAACGGAAAAATCTCTTCAATGCCGTTCATATACATATATAAGAAATTTGATAAGCCTTAAAAATGTGCCAAAAAAATAAATAAAATAATAGTACTAAAATAAACATGTATAGGTTCTCTAGCCGTGGATACCAGACTAAGAGATTACCTTAGCCCCTCGCCGAGACACCGTCACGAACTATCTGGCAAATTTGATGTCTTTATCCTCTGAGATGGACGCGTACATACATAAATACTAAGCGATCGCCTTGAATATTGAAGCTGAACAAGAATATATATACTTTATGGACCCGGAGATGTCTTCTCTTGCCTATTGCACGCATTTGCAAAACCATTATACCCTTTTTATCCACTTTCGAAGGGCTCAGGGTATAGAAAAAATATCATTGGCCCAAAATCATATCTTGACACGTATTGTATTTATTTATGTGTCACGCTCATTTTATATGCCATATTTTGTGGCTCATACTCGTAATGCGTCACACAGCCGCAAAACAAATCTTCAATATTTGTTTTTTTTTTGTCAACTTTCCTTTGTTTTTACGACAGCAATTAAATTGCAGAATTTGATTTAATTTATTTTATTGATAATAAAAAGTGAAAAATCTTAAAATGCTGCCTCGCTGTTTGTCCTCGCGGCATTACATAAAATTTGATTTTATTTGCTTCCCATTTGCCTCCCGAAGCACCTTCCCCTCCCCTAGCTGCCATTTCAACTTCAGTATGCAAATGCGGACATTGCGCGCTTGTCACATTGGAAAATTGAAAATCCTTTTATGTGCAAAACGTGACAAACGATTTTAGATTTTATGCCCCTTGACGATGCATAAATATAGAAACTTGAAGTGAACCTTTAAGAGCATTGGCATTCATACAAAAATGCATTAAAAGTATTATCTAAGTGACAGCAACAACAAAATTAATTTTTAAATTATATTCCATACAATTTACAATGATATTCTACTTTAGGGTGCTCCAAAATTTACATAACATTACATGGTTAATATTAAAAAACAAAAGAATAATATTAAAGACCAAAATGTTGATAATTTAATCGAAAATTCATAAATATTCATAAATATCAAAAATTTTCCCTTTATTTTACTTTTTTTTTTATCACAAATTAAAAAAATTCTTTAAAAAAATTTTTTTAACCCCCTAACAAACCATACTAAAATTTTATTTTTTTTTTTTTTTTTCCCAAAAAAAATTATTTACATCCCCTAAATCTTTTCCCCAATAAAATTTAATTAAATTTTTTACTTCCCCTCCCCACCATCAAACCCACATTTTCCCCCTTCCCCAAAAAATAAAATACCCCCTATTTCCATTTTCCATTTTTCTATATTATAAATTTTTTTCAACACTTATCACTTTTCCATTCCTTTGAGAACCTTGAAACTGAACCATTTTCAATTCAAGAGGGGAGGATCTTGAGTTAGGTGTGAAGCACCTATGGTATGAATTTAAAATTTTAAAATGAGTTTAACGTCGATCGGATGGTAAAGAAAAGTATTGCATGCTTTCATGATGATGCTTCCATGCATGAAGATCGGACAATAAACATCGAAGCCATTTAACTAAGAATTCCTTATAGTGATGGGCTAAGGGCATAGGAAGCAGCTGCTGTAAGTGTGTGCGTGTATGGAAGGAAGCTAGCTGGCTTGCAGTTAAGGGTATCCCCTAGTCGAGTCTGTATGTCCCGTGGCTTAAATATTTGGTCATAGCGAACATGGTGGAATATATGTATATATATATATAAATTGTCCCATCAACATACACTTTGATGCCACACCCATTTAATCACAATGCGCCCACTTTGGCATTGTCTGTTACGGGTTACATGTGTAACACACTCGTCGGCGAGATCTGGACATGGACAAAGCCCTTATTGGGCTACCTACCACTCTTATCCAGTGCCACATGTGATGACGCCGCTGTCTCAGGGCTCTGCCACAGCCACCGGCAGTGGCCCCTTGCAACGTTTGTCTGCCGACTGTTTCGTAATTACGTGGAAGTCAAGCCCGGCAAGCGGACACATGTAGAACATGCCACATGCCTACACATGTACCAATAGCCGGTCCGATACGTATACCAGACAGCATACTCGCATGCACTCACACCCATACCCACACTTATTCTTAAACTCGTATTCGTACTTGTATTCGTACTTGTATTGTATTATTGCACATGGCTCTGGGTATGAATGAACTCAAGTGGCGGCCTTTTTATGTATTATTTCAAGCTATTTCATAAAAATAAAGACGAAACAAAAGAAAGCAATTTTAAAGGCAACAAAGTAAATGTTTTAAATTTGCAAATTTTAAACGTAAACCAAAAAAAAGACAAGGAGTATATATGTAATAATAGTTGCCTTGCATTCAGTGGTTTTTTTAATTTAATAACGATTAAACTAAAAATCTTAAGATGTGTAAAATGCGTCCATAACAAAGCTATTATTTATTAAAAATAAACTCCTTTAATTGAGATTTAGTCTATGAGTAATGACTTTACCATACTCTGGCCTACCCTTCAGTCGATTGGACTGTCGATAAAAAAGTTGTCTATTTTTCAAGATATTTTAACCAACCTCAAGATTTACTCTCATAACAATATATGAAGAAAATCATTTGAAACGCTGACTACGGAATCATATAGCACCATAGAAAAAATCGTTCGAAAATAAAGTTTTTGATAAACTTAACTAACATATAGCAGCTTAAGGTGAATATAGGCTTAAAAAGCTAAAATTGTCAAAAACACTAATCCCGCATTTCGTGACAAACTCATAAGAAGATGTTTTACAAAAACCAAAAAAAAAAACAGAAAACTTTGAGCATATTTCGTGCCAGATTTTTGAGTTTTGCAAAACTTTTCTACCATTATTTTTTCTCTAAAAATTGATATTCCAGGCATAGAGAGTGCACAGCCAAATGTACCAGGCGTCCCGCCAAATACTGCAACATTAGCCCCCGTCTACCAAACAGGCTACCCGTACTTCTCAGTCGGCGCAGCCTCCCCAATGTGGCAGCAGAGCAAAAAGTTTACGCAATGTACCGTAAATTGTGTGTTAATTCAATTATGCCCAAGTTATCGCCTCCCCACAGTCTCACACACACACACACACACACACGCGCGCACACATACACGCGTGCCCAGCTGTGTAATTAAAATACCAAATGTTTATTCAGGTAAATAATTTCAAAGTGCAGGTGGAAAAGCGTCGGCAACTGCAATAACAAAATTGATACCATTTACCAGCGCGCTCTTCTCATTGTTGTTGTTGTTGTAGTTGTTTCTTTTCTTGTTTATGGCCAGGTTAGTAAGTCTCGCTGACTTTTGGCAAACGCCGCTGCAAAAACAATCTTATGTCAGGCACGATGCCACACACCAATTCTCTGTCTCCTTGCCTTGCCTTTTGCCGATGCGCCAGCAGCGCCTTCATTCAAGCGTTGAAATTTCCAACGCAAAAGTTCTTAACAAAACTTTTCATTAAAGTTTTGGACAAGAGGAAGACGACGGCACAGCAGAACCAAAAGACATGGAGGAGCTAGGAAAAGCGCGAATAACTTTGCCGCTGGCAGGCGCTGCTAAACGTCATTTGTGGGCATGGTCGAGTGCAACAAAAAAAATGGAAGTATTTGTTTTTCCTCATAGTAAGGGCTCAGTGTGCGTGTGTGTGTGTGTGTGTGTGTGGGCAAAGGTTTTTCTCAAGTTTTTAGTCGCCATCCGCAAAATGTTTTTCTCGCATTTCAATTCACCACAAAAACGTTTTGAGAAATTATTGCGAAAGTTTTTCATAAAATGAAAGCGCATAAATTTAGTACAAAAAAGTCGCTGTCCGCGGGGAGGCGTGCGGCACGGCTAAAGGGAGGGTTAGATAGTTATAGAGCTGGTTAGAGCCAAATACCAAGCGGCAGCAATGCATGCGTCTGATATCAGCGCACAGCCACACACAGCCACACACACTCACTCACACTCATGCGCTTCATGTGCACCTTTGTGCGACATGTTAAGTTGTAAAATTAAAAAAAAATAAATAAAACAAAAACAACAAAATTTAAAACTGGAACAGCAGTTGCAGCAACATAAGCCAACGAGTGCGAAAAAGTTTTCGGGGATAACAAAAAAATGTAGCAACCGTTTTGGACAGCAGCAATAATAACAACAAAGAAAACCGTAATCCTCCAGCTGAGTTGCAACCGGTAGCCCCTACCGGAAGTTGAAGAAGCCAAGGTCTAAACTATCCCAAATACTTAACTATCCTAGCTAAAAGAAACAGATGAGCTGAGTTGAATTACATCGTAGGACATTTCATTCGAAATACTTCTTTTGTATATTATTCAAATGCGTATTACCCAGCGTTGCACGGCTCAATTATTTCTTCAAATTAAAAAATGTTTTGTACCTGTTTCTCAACTGCTTTAATTATCCGTATTACCTTGAAAGTCACGTTCCTAATTAAATTTTGCATAAATTTTTAATTATTTACTAAAAAATATAAATATAATGATTGGTCCAGAAGGTGAACAAGGTTCTATTATGTCTAATAAATTATTGACTCTGAAATGAAAATTGCATTCAAATAAGAGCTGCAGACATCTTCAAAAACAAAGTTTTATGAATTAAAAATGATTGGATTTCTATTGTTTATAATTCTTATTTTTGAAAAAGGGTATAAGTTCCATTTTCAATATTCATATCCAAAGTTGGTTAGTTGGCGTCTCGTATACGACATATTCCCCATTTAGTATAGTTTTCGTCCAACTCTTTCTATCCTTCTTTGGCGTTCGCTTTTGCTCTCTCTTTCGCGCTGCGTGTATTTTTGTCGACTTTTCAACTTGGGCGCGGATTGTGGAGGTTGGCGGTTACAGTAGGTTGGCGGTTGGAGGAGGCTGGCGGTGTGCATTTGAAATATGGTCGCTTGTGCCACAAATAAATAACGCTTTGAAATCGCACGCAAGTGGATACAGGCAACATTTTTTGAGTGTGTGGGTGGGTTCGGGCGCTGCAACTGCCTCTGCTGATGCTTCTGTTCGGCTTCTGGCCAGGGCTCTGCTCTGCTAGTTAAGCACTTACATGCACACACACACACACACACACGCACACACAAACACACACGTAAATAGGAATTAAAATATAAAATGCTCTCGACGGCAACACACGGCGTCAGCAGTCAGCATCAACAACGTGGGCAGCTGACACAGATACAGGCACAAAGATACAAATACTTAGATACAAATGCCCTCCCTCATACTCATAGATTGTATGTGGCTGCGTTAGCAACTAATATTTATTTTTATTCTACACATTGCCCAAGCGGGGGGGCAATACTGAAGGGGCATACGGGGAGGGTGTTTTTTCTATGCTCGATGTATCTTCGAAGGTTAAAAAGTTGCACAGATATGACACAACATTTATTTTGGCCAACCAAAAGGATTGAAATATCTGCTGTGCTTTTTTTTGAGAAAAGAATAGCAAGTCAAACCTTAAGAAAATATTGTTGAAATATTTGAATATATATAAATGATACAAGTACATACAATAGTTTTAATATGTGTAGCTAAAAATATATAAAAAACAAAGACATCTCTTAAAAATATTGTTAAACATACTCGAAATATTAAGAAATTGTCTTGAATAATTTGCTTCTGAAAAAACCGTATGCTATAAATAAATACATGTGGACTCATATTATCTAATATATAAGAAAAGAAATACGCTAACAAACTCACAGTCACCAGAAAAAAGAAGGCAACCTTTTAAAATGCATACTATTATTAAGTTAAATTAAATTAAACATTTTTGGCTATAGATAATTTTCTTTGCAGAATGTTTGATTGAAACAGATAAGTTTCTATATACTCTGCTTATTATTTATTTCGTTCTCAGGGACAGTAAAAAATAGCAGCACCTGTTCTGACATTTAAGTTCTCGCATAGCATACATGTGGATCATGTATGAATATTTTTATTCTTTGGATACGCCCATTTAAATTGAAGTGTATGCATTTGCAGATGTGTGGACATACTTTGGTATGTACAACCATTTGATTCTAATAAATTCAAAAGTAATTTAGCAATGAATATTGCTAAGTTGATTAAAACATAGTTTTACCTGGGTCTAACTGGCGCTGTTTGTAATGGAAATAAACCCTCGAATAGAGCAGTCCTCCCTTTTTTGTGCATATTTATGTAATAGGCAAAAAAGCTTAAATATATTCCTGATGAAGGCAACGAGTCTACTTAGCGTCGGCCTGAAAAGCTACAAAAGATAGACAGCTGTTGTCAATATCTCATCCCATTTCCAAAATATGGATAAAAATAAATTTAGAGACTTGATTTTTAATCATAACTTAAAAGCACACAAAACCTCCGCGGCTGCCTGGCATTGGGTTCAGGGTATTTCATAGTCGGACACTCCGCACTAGAGCACGCTCATTTGATCATTTCATCTGCAAAATTTAGACCAAATATTTTTTTATGCCCCGTATTAATATAAATGTCTACAAAATAATAAATTTACTAAATATTGCTAGCTAGCAAAATAAAATGAAAACAACAAAGTAATATAGAGCAACGCCGATTGCGAAATAATTTTTATACTTTTCCTTGTACGAGATAAGCAGAGTTTTAATATACTCGATAACAAGCTGTACAATAATATATTAAGATTCCTTCATGCGTTCTGTTGACAGCGAAATCAGAAGAATGGATATCCCTTAATAAATTTATCAGGTGATTCGCCTGTTTGTTATACAAATGATTCAGAAAAGACAAGCCCCGATACATTGACAGGATTTCGATCTTTTGGTTTTGTAGAAGAACGGTGCTCTTTGTTTGTAACACATTTCAAGATTTCGATCGTCGTGTTATCTAACAGCCTCCAAGGCGGCAATTTCATCAAATAATCTCTGGGCTGCCGCCTCCCACATTGACAGGCGCACATGGCCTGGCCAAGTGCTAAACGTCAATGTACAGTGGTGGGCATAATTATGTGGACGAGACAAATTGTAATAAGTTTTTTATTTTTTTAGTTTTACAATATCGATTACTTAATTTGTTCATTTTCTTTATGCTTCAAGCATGATAAATGTAATATTTTTTTGCGAATGACTATATTGTTCGTCAAAATAATTATGCCGACCACTGTACTTTGGCCACTTGACAAGCAGCATAGCAGCTCCATCAGTTTGTACAGCAATTGGCACTTATTGAGCAATTAAATGATCTAAATGCTCATCGGGATGCACGTGCACATGTTGGGCCTTTGAACTCGACAGTTATAAATTTAAAATCTCCGCCTGGCAACTAGAAAATATTTGTCAACGCGTTGGTAATTGAATGCCCCAGGCAGGCCGAGTGCCGAGAGTCGAGAGCCGAGTGCAATAGCCTTTGTCAAAGTAGAAGAAAGACCAACCCCAAGGCGACATCTAATTACAGCTATAATAGAGGAGGCTAGAAGAGGAGCGGGCAGGGAGCGATCGCCACGTAACTGTAGCTATAAGAAAACAAGCACACACACGCACACGCACACACACACCCAAATGCTGCCGGAAAAATGCAGCGAGCGAACTGGCGACTCTGTATTTATAGAAACCAACGCGTTGAAACCGAGATGCAAATACAACTAGAAAGAGATACAGTCTATAGACTATGAGAGCGCATCTGACAGAGAGAGAGAGAGAGAGAGATAGGGAGAGAGAGAGAGGGCAGAGAAACGGGCAGATAATTTTTATGATATTTTTAAACGATAAAATCACAGCAGGCGAAGTCAAGTGCACACACTCCCGAGCAGATTGCATTGGCATCAAGTAACCGGGGCGGGGCGTTGGGCATTGGACTGAGTCAACAGAGCAAATGGAGCCATTAGCCGCCGCCAGCCATATAGCCAAGTCTTGGCCTAAATATAGTCCAACTTGTCCAACACTCGAAATGGAGTTCCTATATTTGGGCTGGCCAACAGCGGCAGCGCATTGCGCTCTCGAGTTACATGGACGCGAAATTTGCGATTCGAATGTCTCAAAATTTATTTGGGGAAATTCAATTGGCAAGCCATAGGCTCGGGCCATGTGTCGCTATAGCTGTAACTTTCTTATTCTTCTTCTTCTTATTACTTCTTTATTTTTGGATGGGGGCGTGGCTGGGTCCTGTTTTGTTACATCACATATTCCAGTCACGATTTAGCATTTTTCATCAGCGCTGCGATTTTCATGTCACGTTCGCTGACAAAGTTTTCTAGCCCGTAACCTTTACCCGTGCCAAGGCGCGAACTTTTCAAACGTCGCGTCTTCTGCGGCCATAGAGGCAAGTACATACATACCAACTGCATATGCACATACATACCTCTATCCATATAGGATTATACTCGTGCCTCCAGCTGCCAGCTGCCAGTTGTTATGTATTTTGGGTTTGTTTGCTCTTCAACAAAGTTTGTCAGTTTCGCTGATGTTTAATTGTTATTTTGTGTGTCTCTTGTGAAGCATTTTAAGTACGTCTGATCTTATTTTGAAGTTGTTCCAAAGTTCTCGGCTGCCTGCCGACACTTGGCGTTACCAAATTGGGAGCATTTAAAGGCACGTTTAACCTAAAGCTGACATTGTCGGCAGATATTAAAGCCAAGCGCTTTCAAAATATTTCCCTTTAGTTTGTAGGAAAAATTTATTTTATTAATTTCCTACCTCTATATTATAGTTGGCGACAATTGCCACTTTTTATTATTAGTTATTCAATTAAATGAAATAATAACAGAGATGGGAAAAAACAATTATAATTTGTAAATATATTAAATAAATGTAATACGATACGAAAAGGGTTGAGCGAAAAGTAGCCTGTCGCCAACATCCTTTAGGAGGACAACACCGAAAACTGTCCTCCGATTCGTTAACGATGAAAGATTAGTAAGTTTCTTCTTGAGTACCAAAGAAGTCAAAGAGAAAGATTCCAGTTTGATATACTTAAAACTAAGAAAGAACTTGCTTCGTAAATATAGGATAGGACACACAAGTGTATTACACAGACTTAGTATACTCATTAGCAATGGTAGAGATATGAGGGTTAAGTCCTGAACTGTGGGAATGCGTTAAACATAATATTGTCAATTGCATAGTTGATATAATGAGTCCCAATACGACTAAAAGTCATAAACATACAAACATGTTGAACACTTTTGATACAACTGAATCACGATCATTTCGAAATTTAAAAGTTCATATGTTCCTTAAGCCTTTTCGAAATAATATGAAAAACTCTTTAAGCATTTCAGCTTTATAGCCCACAGCTCGAAAAAATAGATATAAGTATTATATATTATACATATATAAACATACTTTATGCTATATTTTTCATATTATCTGTCGTCTCAGATTTTAAGCTCTGAAAGCACAAGAATGGTTTAAAACTACATTATCTTAACCATTTAAACAAAAGCTCAACAATTTTGTATAACTTTGGGTACTTAAAGTGAAATTATATTATTGGCGAGTTTTACAGCTGCTGCTTCATTAAAACAAGATCTGGTCAAACTTTATTCACAATTTGTTTGCTATTTTGCGAAGAGTACAATAAAACAAATTAAACTTTGCAACCGCCACTCGGACGTTGGAAACTCTTGAAGTAAATAGTTTGTTTTTGTTGTACGCTTTTTGCCACTTTATTAATTTCAAAATAAAATAGCGCAACCATTAACAATGCACGAGCAACAAAACAAATGCACACACTCACACGTAAAACGCAAGACAAGTTAGAGTGCTCTAGTTGCTAGTGCTCGACTAGGAGATACCCTCTAACCAGACATAACAAGTCCCTTTCTTTAAACATGCGAAAGCTGTTTCCGTTCAGAATATATTTATTTTTCAGATTGGATATCTAGCCAATGCTTAGAAAGCTTTCTTTTGAAATTGATATATATTCATCTTCTGTTGATACCGAAATATATGCCATAGCTCGTCATCCTCATCAAGAATATGTTTACACTTTTTGTGGGGTCGAAATCCATTCCTTCTGACTTTTACATGCATTTACACAGTAGTTGTATACCCTTTCTACACGTTTTCAATGGGCCCAGGGTATAGAAACCACAATAAACAGGGAAACGCAGCAACAACAATAACTTCTGAAAGGCGAGTAAACTAAAGCCGGGCAAAAAATATGTTCACTTACACAATGGTTGCGAACGTGTTCTACATATACAGATTTAAGTACTTCGAATGGGATCGTATACACACAGTTTTGTAGTGCAGTGCAAAAAGCACACTATCAGCAGAAAGGTACTGAGTACAAGCTTCTGCTTCTGCTTCTGCTACCGCTGCTGCTGCTGCTGCTGCTGCTGCTGTGGCTACTGCTGCTGCTGATACTTCTTCTCTGCAATGTTGTGCTTCTTCTTGTTCTTTGCACGCTCCACAGTCATTTGGAGCATATGTTTCGAACATTTTTCATAATCAAAAAGCTTTTAGCGGCGGACAGTGGCAATGATGGCCACGACAACGATGCGGCTGCCACGCCCCAAAGTCCACACAACTCAACCCCCAACGCAGCCCTAAAAAGCTGCAAACTGACTAACTTATTGTAGCCAAGTGGAGCTTATTGTCCGTTTCATTTTCAAGTGCAGCAGCGTGTAAAATCGCAATAATGCGCCAGTTTCCAAACGCTGCACAGTGTTTGTTACCGATTTGTGGCATGACCGAAAAACTTGACAAACAGCTGCAGCGGCAACAACAAAAACTAAGATTTTCCGTGCTGTGAAGGAGCTGAACTATGAGTTACCCTAGATAATAAAAACATTCTATTATCCTCTTGTTTGCTTAATAAAATCTATTTTTTTTTTCATTTAAACAATAAATTTACTGTCTATGGTGTAGCATATATTTTACCTAACATTTTTATATACAATTTTATGTATGAAAGTTTGTACAGACATAAAATAAATTAAAATAATGAATCCAAAAAAATATGTGACAGACCACGATTTGAGTCAACCTTTGATAATAACATTAACACGTTTTA
Organism: Drosophila lacicola; assembly: GCA_035045355.1. Lineage (NCBI taxonomy): Eukaryota > Metazoa > Arthropoda > Insecta > Diptera > Drosophilidae > Drosophila > Drosophila lacicola. The sequence goes on along the minus strand of JAWNPB010000076.1, from coordinate 158,904 downwards.
TTATAAGCTAATGCTAATTGTATCCCGAATGAAGGCTAGCCCAGTGTTGGTCAACAATAAAATACTCTTTATCTGAAAGAAAGTTCCTCGTTTGTTATCTATGTCCCTTATGATCCTTCACATAATAGCTATAATAGGAAAAGTACCAAACACGACAAAGACCTCTTGTATAAATCATGTTTCCCATTTGTTGGCAAGTCGAGGTTGCAGAAAATAGGATTTAAGACAAGCCTGTTTGTTATTATTATATCACATTATTTATATCAATACACAGATCAAGCTTCTACCGAGCTGATATTCACTTCATAGCGTATAGCTACAGGGTATGAGCAAAGGAATTTTGCAACGACAAACTGCATTTGTCATGCCAATTGATTACAGACAACAACTACAACATGAACTAAAAAGCCCGAAATAACAAATTCAATTTGGCTCTCAACACTAAAAACAAGTCGAACAATTGAATTCAATTTTCATAGGCATAAACATGTTGCCAAACATTTATAACAAATTGCATTGAATTGTGTGAGTGGCCATTGTTCGTATGCATGTTAAAGTATACTTATTTACCATATAAATTTAAAATTGTTTATTTATAGTTGACAGCTTTGTTGCGTGTAAGATTATATTTGCATTAAGCAAACAACAGCTTCCACATTTAATTGTCGTCGGCTTTGGCTGTGCGCATTACCCATTTTATTACATTTCCGAATGCTTTTAATTGCCTTTCATTAATTTTTACGCAATGCCGGTCATCATATGCAAATAAATTGCACATACGCCTAGTTGCCAGCTGCAGAAACAGAAGTAGGTCCAACAGCAGCAGCAGCAGCAGCAACACATAATTAATATGGCACAGCCGTGTCCATCGACTAGTAGGTTAAGTTGAGCTGAATCTCTGGCATAAGAGAGGAATGCCAATATGTAGGATTGGAGCCCTGCTGGAACTATAAATATACTACGGCCAACAAAGCTGATTTTCCACTAACAAATTATTATACATTTAAATTAAATTGTAGATAATGACATGAATTACCGCCAGCATTATGAATCTTACTATATCTACCTTTAATTAAAATACAATATACAATAGCTATACAAAAATTCCTCTTATTTTATTTAATAATGGGCTCCTAAGTATACAGACTGATAAATCCGAATATTTATCTGAGCTAGCGATCACATGTGGCTTTTGCCCGAAACCTATTGCCCACAATCGATACTTTGCTTCTGTCAACTATGAGTTCTGGATAAATTGAAGAGGATTCATTTTTCAGAATTGCCCTCATCTTACCCCAATACTAAGACATATTTATTCTAAATGTTAGAGAAGAGAATAGTTCTCTCTACATATCTCTCTTGGGACCGATCTCCAATCCAATCCGATCTCCAATCTCCAAGGGAGGAACCCTCCACCTGTTACACACTTTATGAAACAATTCCAATACCAGACAAAATCTATTATTTATTCAGAAGACTTCCACATGAATCCGGAACCTTTTTCATTTTTAGCAAAATATAGAAAAAAATGCAGAAACCTTTATAATGTTGAGGTCGCAATTTTAGAGAGAAAATTCACTCAGCGCCTTGGCATCGGTCTTGGAACTATCGCCCTTGTTATAGAAGCATACAAAATAGATAACCAGTGCCAGAATTAAAAGTACCCCGAAAATCGAACAAAACAACACACAAAGCAGTTTGCAGCCTAATTTTATACAGCTGGAAATGTAAATGGCATTCATTAGCGTTATTATTCAAATAGGGAGAGCTAAACTTACTTACCATTTGCATAAGCTACACATCTTTAATTTATAATAATTTAAAATTCGGTTGCAACTCGTTATAAAATATGATAGAAAAGTCACAAACTCCCATTTAAGCCAAAATATCGGATACTTGTGTACAAAGAGGCAAATTCGCTTTTCTTTACTTTTTTGTAGCGAGAAATTTGTATTGCATTGCGTCGGTAAATTCATAAATTCGATTAACTTAAGCCAACAGAGCATTCAATTGTTGTTAAGGACCTGTAAAGCCAACTGTACAAATGAAATTTAAAAAATAAAAATAAAATAAAAATAAAAAAGAGAAGAGAAGAAAAGAAAAAACTCGCGTCGCATAATCGAAATGTATTTCGGCTTTTTATTGCGCCAGCCAAGTCAAGGTAAGGCCTCAGACTCGAGGGTGTGTATGTGTGTGTGTGCGTACGGGCAGAGAGGGAGTTGTGGATGGGGGCCTTGGGGCCTTGGGGCGATAACAACATTTTAACGCCTTATGGTCCATTTAGGTAAAATTGCCATTTGCGTTGTGGGCTTAACAAGAAATTATGACCTCTGGGCGGTGCAACCACAAGATTCAACCGAAAGGAAAGTACATAAAAATGTGGCAGGCCACAGGAAAAAAATCCAGCCTATACCGATTAAAGGCATAAACGATGGACGGATAAAAGCTGGAGAACAGCATCGATAGTTACTTTTGTCTACCTGATATCTTTGTTGACTACCTAAAAGGTATAGATATAGATAAGGCCAAATATTATGTACTTTCCTCGAGGTTATAGCTTACAAATATTATTTGCCTGGTTATTATTTAATTTTTTTAACATGCGATTTCTCAATCTTTACAATTGCCGTAAGCAGGTCGAAGCATTAAGACGAGGGTCCGAGTTGCAGGACTAGAGGCTAGATCTTGGATGAGTATGGATTCGTGAGGAAAGATTCTCAACTGGAAAGACTTATCCGTCGTTTTTTCTTTATTCTTATGCATGTATTAAATGTAACTATTTTAACTATAAGTTATCAGTGGTTACATTCAAGAATCGCTGAGATATTACGTCTAATCAGTTTAGATCTTTCAATCCTTAACCTTTTTGGCTTCTATCAAGTCACCCATGACATTAAAAATCTACATAAGTCCCCAATTCTTAAAAATAAGAAATTAAAAATCACAAGCACAAATTTAACAATGGCCTTAAATAATACAAAGCTATTAATGATTGCCATGATGACTCTTGTGATTATTGATAATATGTTCCTCCATGCTGTTGAAACTGTAATAACCGAGAAAGGAAAATCTGAAAGCGACAAGTGAGAGAAATAATACACAGGATCGATAAGCTGGAAATTGACTGGAGCGGCAAAGTATACGGATATGATTTGCCTCGCGACTAAAATTATTCAAAATATACGTGTGAACATTAAATTTAGGGTTAATCAAATTAATTAAAAAGTGTAACGGTTGGATTATTCCCACCTATAAATAAATGTCATTAAAGTGTGCTGTGAAGAAATCTGTTGCAACATTTAAATAACAAGTGTCGGGTAAAATTCCTGTTCTTTTTATACCCTGAACCCATTGAAAATGAGTAAAAGGGGTATTATGTATTTGTGCAAATGTGTGTAACAGACAGAAGGAAGCATCTCCGGCCCTATAAAGTATATATATTCTTGATCAGCATCAACAGCCGAATCGATCTAGCCATGCCCGTCTGTCTGTCCGTCCGTCCGTCTGTCCGCCCGTCCGTCTGTCCGTCCGTCTGTATTTCCGTATGTATGAACGCAAGGATATCAGAACCTATAAGAGCTAGAGACTTGAAATTTTAGCTGCAGGAAGCGATATTCCGATATTCCATTACTTGCCCCGATTCCAAGTAATCGATAAAAATCGATATAGAAATCCTGTTTTTTTGACAATTTCGGAAAATAATATGAGCTTTAATCACCAAACTTGACATTAAGCTTCTAGAATATATCAAGTATCTTTCATTTTATACCTACCGCCTGTAGGAAGTAGAGGGTTCAGGGTATCCCCTAGTCGGGAGCTCCCGACTAGAACCTCTTGTTCCTATTAGTTTAAACTGCAACGAGTTTAGTTTGCTTATCAGGCAAAGTGACAGAACCGTTTGAATGTAAGTGGTATTATATTGAGTTTATGTTGTTTTTATATTCAAAGTCACTAAAACTCGAGTCAATAATTCTTTTAATTATTTAAGTTTTATATAAACCGAAAATATCCCATACTACTAGGGCCTAATCGGGGAGTATAATTACACCCAGCGTGCATCCTTAATATGTCGTAAAGTGAACCTTGTAAAAGTCAAAGATATTTATAATCAAAATTAACGCAACATTTTCAATCGAGAACAACGTCTCGCTAGCACAGTATTCTCATTCTCATGAAACTTTGAAAAATTGCTTCAATTGAACCCGGTTTGCCTTTTAAATGGTTAATGTTGGTGGAGAAATTTGCCAACTATTGGCTTTTCATAAAAACCTATTGTTCAGGCTCAGGTGCGTCGATTTCAATGCTCTTAATTTGGGCTAAAGGCTGGCAACCTTTACGACTGACTACTTAATGTTAACGATGCGCCAAAGTTATGACGGGGCGCAAGTGTTTGGGGCCAATCGAGGAAACTGTTGAGCTCAAATCTGTGCATGATAGCTTTCAGGGCCCGATGAATTTCTTTCCCCTCCCTCCGCCAGAGCCTTACCTCTGGCCGCTGCCACTACTTTCGTGGCGTTACATTTCAATGAAATTTCCATAAGGAAACCATTTAAGAGCAGCCGAAATGCGGAACGAAGGAAATCTGTGAAAAACCGCAATGTCAGTGGAGTTGTGCCCATCACGCCCCAACCTCCGCCTCTGCCCACGCCCCCTCCCCGCCCGCACGCCAGCTGCCTTCTGCTGATTGTTGTGTGAGGCAGAACTGATGCTAGTAGTTAACGATACTTTGTATGCAAAGTGCAAAAAACGGAAGTGGAGCGCCGAATAGTCGAATCAACTAGCCCAAGCGCCGTGTGCGAGAATGGGGAAGCTGACTAAGGAGTAGGAGGGGCAACGGGGGCGCGCAGGCCGCAAAGCGCTCAGAAGCTTGTGTTTGATTATTTTTTACGCCGAAGCGGCTGCTCCTAGCTATTTCTGGTGCACTTTATTTTGCAGACTATAAGCGTTTATATCCAGAGTAGGAGCAGAAACAGAGGAGCAGGAGCCAGAGCCGGAGCCGGAGCAGGAGCAACGCTGACAGCTGACTGAAATGTCGAAAGTAACTTGAAATCGCTTGGGCGAAGCATTTGGCAGTTTTTGGGTTCATGGTCCACCCATTTCAAGCGCCCGCCGTATCTATGTATCTACGTATCTATCGTGTGATTAAGAACGTTTCGTTGTATTTAAGTGTTGGCCCTAAGCTCTTTGTTACTCTTTATGCTCTATTGAACGGCTATTGGCTGGTTTCGTCGGCGCGGTGGTGCGGTGGTGCGGCCAGCAATGGGAATTGGATACTTGAGCATATCATTACCACAGCTGCGGCTGACAGCGGCAGCTTTGTGCACGGCTTAAGATGCAATTTATCGATACTCGCTTGTGTTTGAAATAGACCTGGCCGTAAATTTGCCAAATGAATAATCCAAAATTTTGCCTTTGTCAAATAAAAACAATCAAAATCCGCTATTTTGAAAAGAGTAATGTATCACACAGTACAGTACGCAATTTCAATATTAAAATATTTACTTTTATTTGCCTTTTAGCCTTTTAGAGGGAAGCTTATCAGCAAACATCCCCATAGGGGATTATAATAATCGACGTGTTTAACAAAGGCTTATTAATTGATTTTGTATATGAACAATTAAATAAGAAAATCGAAAATATATTTATTTAAGGTATCCTTATCTAATCATTTTCTAATCAGACCCCCTGAAATTTAAGAAACCCTAAAATTTAAGCCTCGCCTTTGGTTTATTTTTGACTTTGTAGTGTAATTGAATATTCGAAATTGCCAGACATATTTTTTAAATTCTATAAATTTAATTTCATTTTAAATTCGCTTTAAATTCTTCAACAAAATAAATTCAATATAAGGAAAATTGTTGAGTTTTGACTTTTTTATGGTAGTAGAAATTGTGAAGATGGGATCGTTGCGACCTTTCTGAGCAATGTGATTATTGGAGATCTAGTCTCAGTCGCATAATTTCATTAATGCCCTTTAAAATGGTGTGCACAACGCATCAATGAATTTTATTTTGTTGCATTTTTTCTCTTTTTATACCCTGAACACATTGAATAATGAGAGGCAGAATGAATCAACTCCGGCTCCTTAAACGTATCCATATATTCTTGGTCAGCATCAGCCGAAATCCTTGAAATTTACTAATTAGGTTTACCTATTTCTTCTGTAGCTGTAATTTCTGTAACAGCATATCTGCATTGCGTCTGCAGGGTATCTTATAGTCGGGCAATCCCAGCAAGAGCGCTCTAACTTGTTTCATTATGCCGATGGCTTCGACTTCTACAACCTTAAATTTTGATATTTTTTGCCTTCTGTTTTTGTTCTCATCCGCTGTCTCTTCTCTTCGATTGCCTTTTAGTACATTGAACACTTGGTATTTGCCATCTGCGTGCTTGGGGGCGGAGGTGGGTTTCGTCGAGGCGGGGTGGTGTTTGTGTGTGTGTGTGTGTGCCGTTACTTCGATTTGTTTCTTATTTAAATTTTGTATACGCTTCAAGCGACATCATACCAGGGCGGACGGTTGCTGAGCAGGGCTGCATTAAGTGCTTTGCGGGTGCAAGCGCGAATTAATGCGAGCCAGAAAAAAAAAAAGTGAACAAAAAATGGGGGGAAAATGGGAAATCGCTGCGGTTGCCAGCTGTAACGCGTTTAATTTATACGCTCGCCCTGGCAACACAACAAAATAAAGAATGGCCAAAGAGAAGAAATAAAAATATATATTTATTTTACAGCTGCTTCAGCACTTAGAGATATGTATGGGTGTGTTCGTGTGTCCGTGTGTGTGTGTGTGTGTGTGAAAGTGTTTCGGGCAATAAAAAGCAGCCAGCGAGTGGCATTCAACACCTTTTTCTATTTTGGCCAAAAAGCTTAATAAACAAACGACCAAATGGGGTGCGGATGCGGATGCGGATGCGAATGCTAGTGGGTTGGCAATTGGCGGTGACTCTGGGCACAAACCAGCGCATAAACATTTAAGTCCACAATTTGCACAGCACGTAAAGAGGCACCGCACACCACACACACCACACACTCACCACACACACACACACCAGTTACACATACCCCGCCCACACACACACGCAACCAAATGCTAGCCAAATGCAATTTTCACGTGCAACCACAACGAAATTTATGCCACACCAGTAACTACAGCTGCAGCTTCAGCTACAGCAACAGCAACAGCAGCTGCTGCTATTGCTGCTACCGTTGCCCCACCCACAGCCGCATCCACATGCCACTGACAATGGTTGACACCGTCCGCCCGCAGCCGCAGCTGCTGCACCTTTCACCAGCCGAAGTCGAAGAGTCGACATCGCAGTCGCAGTCGCAGTCGCCGTCGCCGTCGTCGTTCTCGACGTCGCGGCTTCATGCGTGCCCGGCTACGATGTGGCAACATGAACATTAAGGCAACAACAGCAACAACTGAAATAACAACTGCAACAACCTCCATCCCATCAGGCTCAAATGCATGCCCCATGGACAATTTGATGCGTGAGCGAGACTCAAAGCCAACTTCAGCGACAAGTGCTGAGCTTTTTGTATTCAAAACTTTGCGAGCACACCTTACCGTGAATAAAAACTCACTGTGAATGCCTTTTAAAAGCGAAGCCAAGTCATAAAAATTTAATTAAAGCCATTAACGGAAAATCACTTTTTTTTAGCTTTCTTCTTAAACATTTTGCTCGAAGCTTTTAGCTTGAATTATAACTGCTCAAAGCTTTTTTTTTTCTTTCCAGAAAGCCTTAAGACAATCCGTTTTTAAAGAATTCTGTTTAAGTTCCTCGCTCGAGGCTTTAATTTGGCTTTTGTAGCTTTTCATCAAAATCTAAGTTCTTTAAAAACGTAAATATTATTATTATTATTTAAAGTGACTTTCCTTCAATAATGCCAGCTTGTGCCAGGATTATTCTTTTACAAAACTATAAAAATAATGCTTCACATATGTTTCGTGCTTCTTGAATCTTGACATAGACTGAAAATTGACCACTGGTCATATGCGAATACTATGCATTCAAGTATTGGCCATGATTCCTTTTGTTGTAGCTTTTGTCGTGCCGTCGTGTGTGTGTGGAGCATTGTAATGCAGCGCTATCACCTGGCGCTGCATTTGCTCAGTAGCCAGCTTATTTATTGCTGTTGAATTAAAATGAAAAACGTTTGTGCTGGTCGAGGCTGGGCTCAGTTCATGTTCATTTCAGGAGCGCCACATGATGACATAACCATTGCAGAGCAAAGCAACGAGCTTTCCGTGTACTAACGACAATAAGCAGGTGCAAACGGCAGAAGGAGTGCGAGGAGCAGGTGACCACGGCTGGCCGCACCGGCAGCTCAAGCAGTCATAAGCACGACTCATGGACACCTGCAAGTGAACGGACTTTGGGTTTCCGTTTCCGCTGCAATGTGTCGCCGCCATTATGCAAATGCCCCTGCGCCCCCCTCGGCCACACTCACAGCTCACAGCTCATTGCAATCTGCATTTAAATGACCCAAGCGAGGTGAAACGCGCGCGCTGAGATTTTATCGAGCATCGTCTTGTCGCATCATTTGCAAAAATATTAAAGAAAATATATAGTCAGCACCTGGAATTATGCATAAAACACCTCAGCCAGCGGCAGGAGGCGCCTCCGTTTGGTGCGTGCCTGGCGCTCCGAAATGAGTTTTTGGTCTCGTAATTGAAATTCCTTTTCCTTTTAATGCTGTGATTCCTTCTGGCTTTGACCAGCCAACCAAGGCCAGTCAACTAATGATTTTTAGCTCTTTTGATTGATTGCCTTTTCGAATATTTCTCTGCTAATGCAAGTTGCTAGCTGCATGAATGTCTTTGTTGATTCAAGAGTCAATAAAAATGCTTGGGATGCTTTGACACTATACAGAAGTTTATTTCTAGTCCTCACTTTCTACTTTAATCTCTTTCTACAGATTTCAGATTAAGCTACCTTATTTGTGAACAACTTTCCTGCGTAATGTAAAAAGTTGATTGTGTAAAACTGTTTTGATTCTTAGATTCATAATAATTTTTAACGGCGTTTATGAAAACTTATTTAAGTCGGGTTTCAAAGTATTTGGAGAATTTACCTCAACCAGACCCTCCATCTCTCGCCCTCTTAAGCTGCCCCTTGCCAGGAGGGTCAATATTCTTATTCTGTCAAAAATGTATGAACATTTAATGCAAATTTAAATTCAATTTTAAGTCAGACACCATTCGCTTATCAGATTATTTAGTATATTTTATACGAATTATACTTTAATCTATTTAAAGAAACATTTTGTTAAAGTTAAAGTTAAGTTTCGGCTGTGCTTTTGTTCACGTAGTCTAAACTAATTTTACAGACGGCTAGAGCATGACAGTTTGTAGGTGGCAGCAGGAAGGGAGACGGGAGGCGGGAGGCGGGAGGCATTCCCTAGTCGTTTTCATAACTTTGACAAGGTAACACACAGGGCCAAGAGACTGCTAATAAAGTTACACGTAGTCACACACACACACACGCACACACAGGCTGAGAGAAGGCCGCACACAAATTGTGTGTAACGCGTTTTGTTATGAGCCAGCAGAGCCCACAAACACACACACACACAACACACACACACGCACACCCATATGCATGCCCAAGAGAGTTGTTAACGTTTTTTCATCGCAGTGTTTACTCTTTTTCATCTTGGCAGCAGGAGTCTAATGACAGCAGCCCTGTTGTAGGCACGTTGGCAGCCAGGCGGCGATAAGCGACAATAAACATAAAAAATAAAAGTCAAGCCACCCACACCCCCCTCTGCTCCTCCTACCCGTTTTATGCAATGCTCGACAAAAATTTTAACAACCACGCGAGATTTTTGTCGAGCTTTTTTGCAGCTCTCGTGGATTTTTGGCGGGTTTTCAGCGCATCAAATTATTCCCCTTTTCACGTACAGCCGCACGCGTGCATCGACTCACAGATGAGATCTCGGCCCAACCCAATCCCTTTCTCCTTGGGATACGCAAATTAGTGCGCAGCGCAAATCCATTAATTGAATTATAATTTACAAGCGCGATATGCCGCCAGCTCATCCCGCACTCTCCCCGTCCTCCCCAGTATGGAGGCAATACGGAGCAAGTAAACAATAAAGATGTCATATACACCAGCATACGGTTGGCGCGGTTGGGGGTCGGCTATATTCACGCGCAGTGGCCTTATTGTGCAATCGTTGTATCCGCATAAAATGTTTAACATATTTCTATACCCTCGGATTTATTTTGTTTTTCTTTTTTGCCAGCTCACGGCCGACATTTCTAGCCATTAAATCTTATATCTTTATATTATATCTTTGTATCCATTATATCTTTGTATATATGAAACCTGTTGTGATTAAACTATATTGTTTTACAGTTGACATATAATTCTCATTTTTAAACTTTTTTTGTTGTATACAAATTATGGATTTAACTACAATATGGAATAATATGGCAAAGTCATACCAGTTGGATTGTTAAGCCAGAAGCTCTGCATGGAAGTCACTTTCTATAATGTGGAAACGTGTTAAATTGAATGTGAGATTGCGAATTTATACAAGTGTGAACTAGATTATAGAGTAACTGGCAGTCAGTCAAACCCAATCGAATGAAGCATTCCGACTTGTTTACCATCATTGGTCTCAAATATTTTGTGTATTATTTTGCAAAGACCGCAATAAAAATTGAATTTCATTTAATTTACTTTTTTTTTGTGTCGTGTTGCGTTTCGTTTTTTAAATGTGAAAAACTGCTAGCCGCATATTTCGCAAAGGAAATATTTTTTGAATGCTATTGATTGCAATTTTAACGAACACATTGTAAAAGCGTTTGATTTAATTAAGAATATGAGAGCTCCAATCAAATATTTCATGGAAAACAAAAGAAAATATTGTATAATAAAAAAATGTTTGTAATGCGTATTTAATTAAAAATACTTGAATATACTCATATTTTTTGTTCTTAATTGTTTTACGAAGGAGGAAGGATTTTATCAAATATTTCGTAAATGAGTTCTGCAAACAAAGATAAAGAGAAAGCGCAAACCAAGAAGGACTTTAGACTTAAAATCGGTAAAGTCTTGTGAGAAGTACATCTATGAATTTAAGTCATAATTATGTAATATAATATACTATAAAGACAAGAGTCTAAGGCACACATGAGGCCTGTGACAGGTATCCAAAAGGTGAAACATAACAAATCTGTGTATGCAAGTTTTTTGTATATGTAAAATGCATGTGATACAAAAGAAAAGTATTGGAATATTGCCTTACAATCTTAGTTTTATTTTTATATTCGTTTTGATATTTATTAGTTGGAGTATTAAGCGCGTTAATTTGTTTGTTTAGCTGCTCTATTAAGAGTGAGACTAAACTGTACTTTTGAGTGTTTGTGTGTATTTCAGTGTTGTTAAATTGTTATATACAACACAGTGTTGTGAAACCAAATGTCACTTATTATTTCAACACTCAATATTCCAACAAAAACTTATAAACCAAATTTGAAGCTTATAGCTGACACATTCTCTATGTGGGACAGAAATACAAATGTCTCAAATATAAAGTATATATTACATACTCGGATATGCCTCCTTTTGCCTGCACAGAAGCATTAAACGCTTCATTCGCTTTTCAATCAGAATCGATTTGTAATTATATATTTGATTAATAAATTAAATTAGAAATTTGAAATATTTATTTTATTTTCCAAGCAAATTTCTTCACTTTTAATCCACGTCTGAGCCAAACTCAGATTCATGTCCATGTAACCAATCAAATTGAATTCAAGACATTTAATAAGCCGACAATTGACATTTCGACTTTGTACATAAATTCGAATTATTAATAAGTTCGTCGGATCCGTTTCGTAGCGTTTGTCAATTTGTCGCCTCAGCAAAATGGGGCGAAGGAAGAGGAAAAGCAGACGACAGAAGTTACAGTCCCAATGCAATGTCAATACATTGCAAAAAGAAATTGGCAGCACGCACGACACTGTGCGAGATGGATGCAGAGACCAAGTTAACCAAGGATATGCTGCATGTCTCCAGACCCTCGTCCTGGCGGCTGGCTGCCTTCTCCCTGGGCTGTCGTCATGTCGAACGTCAGCTTAACATGCGATCAGCGACAGTGAACGACAGGCGTAAGGACATGCTGAAGTGGCATGCCTCCCCGCCAACACTTGCCCCTCGCCCACTTGTCTCTTTCTTTATATATACCAGCCAGCTTTGAGGACGTTGAAGGCGTTGACAGGCAACAATTTGCAATTGCTGAAATTATTTCGCTCAAAATTGTTTGTCGCCCACTTTTGATGCGTGTTAACTGCCAAATCAATCGAAAGCCAAACTAATGCAGCAAAAACGCATCGTTCGTTTGCCATTAAAAAGCAATTTAATTTACTGAAATTTAGACGCACAAACACACACACACACAAACACACACACATATATATGCGCTGTAAAGTATGCTACACATTTTGAGAGCTGCTTGCTGTGCAGCTAGAATATTGTAGCTAGATAAATTCCCATTATTAAAATCGAATTTGCAAAGCACGCATACGGCATGAGCTCTTGCATGAGGCTGCAGTAATGGAAAGGGCGTGGCATTAGTGGACAAGTGATGTGCTGCCGCTAGGGATGAGCTCCTGTCGTGTCACGAATGCAAGCCCAGAGTTTAAAGGATTTATCCCTAATAATAAACTGATATAGTCATTAAAAATAGATTTTTTTGACAAATGTCAAGATGCAAATTAATTAAATATATTCCTAAGCTTGCAAACCAGTTTGATCCAAACTAATTTCAGTTTGAAAAATCAAGATTTACTTACCATAAGCCAAAAGATAATTTGGCTTAAGACAATGATTGAATTTATATATATTATTTTTGGCATTTACAGTAATATAAATAAATAAAGGCAAATAAAAGTGCAGTAAAAAAAAAAGCGTGAAGCAAAAAGATAAGTCATATAAAAACTTACACTCTTAATAAATTAAATTGGTCCATTGAGACGAAAATATCGAATTAAATACAAGCATTCTAGCAATATACTCACATCTCTAGCTACGATTACATTTCCACAGCCACATAACTCAAAACATCCTCCAACCCTAATCGACCTTCCTCGCCATCTGTTCAACACTGGTGTTGCCTTTAGCGTGGCCGCACATTTTATCACACTCAAATTATGCAAATAATCCGAGAAAAAAGCAATTAAAATGAATATTTCGTTTGTTACCAAATGCACAAATTATCAGATTGGGCGTAACATTGGGTCAGCTGTGTGCTCGACATGTTTTCCAATTAATTTGGCTGTCGTCCAGTGTTGAATAACGTGCTTATATGCAGCTGTCAAGTGTCTTAAACAACAGTAAGGAGCAGTGTTACGAAAATAAATAAATATTACCCAGAGGATACAAAGGACACGCCCATTCGCCTGATTCCCATACGGTGTGCAATAAATTTTTAAAATTGCGAATTTTCTACTTCAATAAATTGTCAAATCTGCAAATCAACAATAACTTAATCTACGGGCCCTCTAGTGCATTGAGCGGGTGAAGGTGTAGCTTTAGCTCTGTGTGTGTGTGCGTGTGTGTGTGTGTACGCTCCCTGACTGTGTGCAATACATATACATAATGTGCTGTTAACGGCTCATAAAATTGCACTTTAAAACGCGATTCGCCAGTCGCGACTCGAGCACAGCAAAGGACAAAACAAAAACAGGAAGTGTCAACGACAACGTTGGGTTGAATCGGCAACAACAACAGCAACAACAACAAAAGCAACAACAACAACAAAACAAGCGAACAACTGAGCAACAACGAGGAGGCAAAAATATAACGTGGGTAGTTCGAAACGCGCTTGTCGAACTTGACATAGTGTTATAAACCGCAATTGCACATGGGGAACAATGGAAATAGCACAGTTCTGAAAGAATTGAGGATTAGAAACAGTGGGAATAGTAATATGAACAGTCGTCAGCAGGGAATATGAAAAACTGGGAAAAGACGAAAGTCGCAATAATACGAAAGTAATTGGAAAAGAGAAGACTTCCACGAAGCAACTAATACTATTTCCATAAAGGACGTTGAAAAATGAACAACCGACAGTATAAAAAAGTAAAAGTAAAAAGAGTAAAGTGGAACAACCAATTTGGAATAAAAAATAAAAAATCGAAACTGGGAACAGATGCAAATGTCTTGGACGAAAAATGTCCATTGACACATAACGAAAAAATTGAAAACTGGAAATCAAAAGCGACAGCCAGAACAAAAACGAAAAAATGGGAACAACTCTTATATTGGGTACGAAAGAGTAGAGGCTAAAACAACATATATGAAACATTTTAAAAAATGCAACAGTCAATAAGATAATATGATTTATGATAAATAAATGCAAAAATAAAGACTTGAAATGTAGGAACTTAAGTTATTCCAACATAGGACGCTTCAACTGCAAAAAAAAAAAATTAGGAAAAATAATGAAGCCGGAGAAAAAGAATTTGAAATAGAATTGAAACAGAATAGCATCGAAAACTACAAAGCAAATTTTGAAAATGTGTCTCTTATAATTTAAATTCGTAAATAAAAATGTAAATAGAAAATAAGTGCATACTTTTGAAACTACCCTCGCCTCGTACCATAAATAAAGAGAAAACGAGTCGCATTGTCGCATTTGTGTCTGCCACATAGGCACATAAATTTTGAATTGGCGCTGAACCTAAGAGCAATGCGAAAAATTATTTTTACATGAAATAAATAAAATGGATAAATTATGCGCAAGCAAAGTGCAAACAAAAGATGATGCAAATGAAATATATATAGAAAGTAACTTTTAAATAACTGCAATGCATATGTATTAAAGAAATAAACAGCAGAACAGGATTAAAGTCCGACAAGAGACAGAAATTCTCCGGCCTTGTCCCAACCAAAAGTTAGAATCAAACTATTCCGCCCGGTTCATTCTTGTAAAGGTAAGGAATTTGCCTAAGCGTGTGAAACAACTCTCAAATAAATTTACCCAAATATTCTACACCCGTTTTTCGCTATTTTCCACACTTGTGCTTAAGCCACAACATAACATGGGATAAATTTAATCAAAATTGTCAGTTTCCTGGCTCAATCATCAATCAGTCAGTCAGTCAGTCAGTCTGGACTAACAGTTTTCTATGTATACATTGAATAATAATTGTGAAAATAATTTGTACAAACTGATAAATTCCGTTATAAGTAATGTCACTGAGATGCACTCAGTACAAACATTGCGACAAACAATGCGAATACAAGCGCACACACACACACGCACACACATTGACAACAAAAATGTCAGCGACAAACGTTGCATATGCACAGGCGCTGCGCAAAAATTCTTTTCATTTTTCACATTTGAGTGCAGTTTTTCTGCGTACTGCTGCATAAATATAAATAAACATTTTTTAATATGCTCACAAATGATAAAATAAAATAAAAGATAAATACCAAAGAACAACAAAAATCACACACATAAGCACGCACACGCACATCAAAAAAATGAGAATTTTAAAAACAAATATAAATAATGCATAAATAAAATGACGAACTGCGAAGCGAGACATAAGACACGACCCATTTAAGTTAAATGCTCACTCGGGAACAGTTTTTGCCGTTCTCGCTGTTGTTGTTGTTATTACTGTTACTGTTATACCCTGTACCCATAAATGGGTATGCCTCCGACTATACGCGAACTGGGCATTAGGAAAACAAGATTATGAGGTTAGCTGGTAAAGTTGAATAAAATGACGATTTGATTCTATTTATAACAATATTAATTGCCCAAGCCAATTGTACTTGATCTCTGATGCATTTATTCTAAATGTAGGCCAGCTATTTCGGGAACTTAAGTTCAAAAAGATATATTATTTGAAATCAAATTGTGTGAGGTGTACTTAAAATTTCAAATATTTCGCACCCTTAACAAAAAGATCAGCCTTTGCAACGGAGCTCAGTACAGGGTATAACCTAATCGAGCAGTTGTTGTTGATTTCCAGGCTTTGGCGCGTTGTCATGAAATATGCATGCCAGATATTTACACAAAAGGCATTAATTTTGCAATTTCATTGGCGCTTGTTATTATTATTATTATCGTTTTTTATTTCTACTTTTTATAAGCATCGCAGCGCTAAACGGTGCAAAATTGATATACGACACTCCCCCACCGGAGGCTCATAAATATGCAACAAATGACATATAATATCCATATGCTCTTTGTGCCAGTTGAGCCATTGTTAAATACGATACGTTAACGTGAACAGCTCTGGTTATAAATATACTGAGAGAGCTGAACAAATTTAATAGAAATCATATTTAAATTCCTCATTTTCATTAGATTCTTAAAAAGTGACGACTCTTCCCATTTACAGCCTGCATAGCTCCAACTGTTCCTAGGTTCGAATCACGGCTAATACCTAGTTCTTGTCTTTGGGATCGGTTAGGGTTTTGGCTCAAACTTTTACAGATATTTTAAGGGATTTAATCAAACACAGGTGTTTTTAACTGTTTACTTAAAATTTCCCGTTCACATACATGTTCATATCGAAGGGGTTTTAGTTATAGATGCTTTGGTGCTGTGTCTGTTACTTTGAACTTAAGTATTTAAAAAAGTATAATTATTTCGATTAAGGTTTCCCTTCCGTTTTTTTTTTATTTTATTTTGGTAACTGGTTTGATTTAAGGTTCGATTCTAAAAGAGAACAAATTGTAAATCCGGCTCAAAATCATTTTGCAGCCTTGTTCACAGCATTTCTGGTGGTTAACAAATCATTCATCAATATACAGGACATCATTCAGTTAGAATAAACTATTTTACATACACAGAAAGATATGAACAATATATGTGAAATATAGCACTTAACGACTTTGTTGCACAGATTTGCCAACCTATTTGAAAACAGATTTAAAATAAGCACACAATTTAATTCGAATAGCGCTTAATATTTGAATAAATGTTGCGTGTGCACAAAAACTGAAATGCGCAGCACGAGGATTTCTATAAATTAGTCAAATGTGATTTACGCTGATTTGTAGCCAGCATCCGTCCATTTTAATAGCAGGCACAACAATTTATGTGACCAAGGCAAAAAGTAACATAAATCATAAATCGAAAAGCTGCAAGAGAAGCCGCTGGGAACCGGGGAACCGGGGAAGCGCGAATCGGGAATCGCGAACCGGTTGTTTCATATTCAATTATTAATTTTTTGCATACACACAACAAAATGCACAATTGAAATTAGTCGAAAATATTTCAATATTAATTAGTTGACGAGCACCCCGGGGCATAATTATAATTTTCTTTATATAACATATATATGAATATTTATGGATATTTTTTGTTGCCATTATTTGGTATCCTTTTGCAAACGAAATCAATTAAGCGAGCGCACGAAGTGAAGATGAGTGTGATTGGATATTTTATGGATATACATATGACATTACTGACCAGCTGGATGTGACCCGAAAGCTAGGGGGGTGGGGGTGGGGCAGCGCATTATTGGCCGCCATTTTTGACGCTGCTTTGTTTCCGTTTCCGCTGTGCACCGCACGACACAGCTGCGTTCGTTTGTTTTTGCACAAAGCGATGCGCTTGTGTTGTTGTTGTTGTTGAATAATTTTTTGCAATTGAATTGACGTGATGCTTTCATGACAATTTCAATCAATACACAGCACGAAATTACATATTGTTATTAATTTATGAGCGAGCGACATGACAGCACTCGTAAATCCCACAATAAATATGCGACTTTTCACATGAAATACGCGAATTTCGCACTAAGCCGCGACAACAAAAAGAACGAAGACTGAAACTGGCAATGAGAACTCTGAAGAGCATAATTGGCTTGCATGTACATATTTATTTTGAACACATATCCAAGCCAATTATGTATTCTTAATGTTGTTACGCTTGAGTAGCTACCCAATGGCGCACCTTATAAAGCAACGTGTAGCTCTCTCTGTTACATATGTGGGCATTCGAGTGAAACAATAGAAGAGGAGTACGTTGTTCAATGGGTAATCCGCTGGCCAGATGGTAAAACTAACCAAAATGTACGCGCCTTTCTATTCAAACTTGCATGCTTGCGCCACCTGCTGTCAGAGCTGTTAACTAACAAGCGGTAAATCAAAGCTAACTGCTATGCAACACATCATAATTGTATCGTACTCTTTGATGGTGGAATGACATCAGCCACAATTGGTTCCTATTGCTGGATGCTATGCAATAAGGTCTTGTTTATGGTGGTATGACACCACCGCTTTTCGGATATAAAAATTAGCATACAATCCGCTGGCGAGGGTACTAAATAACAAACAATAATCAAAGCTGAGTCACAACCCGTACAATTTGCATAAATGCTTAACATATATATATATACTTTCCATTTCGCAGATTTTTAATAGCTTCTACTAGAAAGCTGTTGGAAATACAATACAATACAAGGAAGAGGCATTTTAATAATGATGGATATGTATGGTAAGTACATAAAAAGTTGTTTAGCCGCAGCTAAATGTGGCGAAGTTGGCCTCTTTTAAAATAAGTTTTCATAGTGTTATTGATTAACAGAATTACTCCACACTTTAATTCAAATCTCTCCTCTTAACAGAATGTTAAAGTAGCCCATCCCTACTGTCTCTATCAGCTGTTTTGTTGTTTGGATATTTTTTGGACTGATAAGAAGCGACGCAATTAGGTTGTGCAAATAAAGGCGAAAAAAAGCTCAACATGAGCGGCAACATACACGGCATCAGTTGGTTTCCCAACTTCCCCGACAAGTTTGTCTCATGGGGCCAGGAAATCAATTTGTACGAAGTGCGCAGCAAGGACGACCTGGCAGCCCAGAAGAGCCGCCTGCCCTACATTCCCGTCAACTTTCTTTCGAACGAAACGCGCTATCAATACGCTCGATGCGTGGCCACCTCCTATCACAGTGACCAGCCAATAATCGCCGTTGGCCTGGCCGATGGCAAAATTGGCATTTGCAACTTTCGGGACACCTACGAGAGCAGTTGGGAGTACAGTAAGGCAGAATTTGAGACTCCTTTGTTCCATATGTTGTCTATCATTTTTATCCTCCGTCCCTTAAAGCGCCGCGGCAGCAGCGCATGTGCACCTGCCTGGCCTGGAATGAGTTGGATGCAAACATATTGGCCATTGGCCACGACCGACATCGCTCCGACTCCTGCATCACCATCTGGGACATTGAGCGCGGCGTGCCTAAGGAAACAGCCAATTTCTTTGGCATGGCCGAAGCAGCCAATTCTCTGTGCTGGGATCACAATCACCGCGTGCTCATAGCGGGCATGAGCCAGAAACTGATTAAGCTCTTCGATCTGCGACGTAAGTGAATTAAATAATCCAAGCTGGTATCGCTTTACTCTATTTGATGCTCGCATCTTTCAGAGAGCAACGCCACCTGCCAGTCTATACAGACAAAGACAGTGCAGGGCTTGTCTGTGGCGCCCAATGGTAACTATCTGTGCAGCTATGTGGACTCGGTCATTATGCTGTGGGATCTGCGTGCCATTGAGCGACCGCTGCGCCAGATCCAGTCCTCGCGGAATCACATGCAGATTGCCTGGTGCCCGACGCGCACGTCTCTGCTGTCCTCGCTCCAGCGCGACTCGCCCTATATTACGCTCTACGACATACGTAGCGTGGACAACGAATCCAGCCGGGAGGTGTACCATGTTAAGCGGCAAATTAGTCCGTTCCCGGCCAAGTATCAGCACAGTGGTAAATTTGCCGCTGTCAATTGGCTGTCATGGCATCCGCGTGACTTTGAGCGGGCGCTGCTGCTGGCGGATGCGCTTAATATTCTAGATTTCCGGCTGCCTGCCAGCTTGCATACAGCGTACAGTAATCGAAGCAAGTTGCCGCTGCTCATGCAACGTCCGCTTTATGCGGCTGCCGCTGTTAGCTCGCCCACGGACAGCCAACAGCCGACGACGAGCAGTTGCAGTTCGAATAGTGCCGCCAGCTCTCTCAATGAGTACATCGTCGGGTCCTCCCTGAGCCTTGACTATCTGCAACGCGAGCTCTTCGAGGAGGATCTGTTGGAGGAGACGCGACAGCGAGCACTTCAGGACTACGGCATAAAGCCCGAGAACAAACGATTTGCTGAACTACATCTGAGCCCGTATTTGCGCAATGTGTGGGCCACTCTAAACAATGTCTTCTGCGAGGAGCGCTTGGCGGGCTTAAAGGCCACGCTAGGCATCAATCTGGGCCACACCTCGGAGGCGTTGATGGCCAGTTCCCGCATTGAGTCGCAGCTGCTCCAGTGGCCCGATGGCATTAACAACTCCAACAAACTCGTTTCCTATCGGTAAGTGATAAGCACAAATTGGCCACAGCAGCAACTAAAGTGATCTTTCGCCTTTTTTTCTGCAGCAGCGAACAGCGGGATCTGGCCCTGCAGCTGTGCGGCTGGTCATTCGAGCACGAGCTGGACCGTTTCATAGATGAGCTTTATGCGAACAAGGAGTTCAGTCGGGCGGCGATGATCTGCGTGTTCCATCTGAAGGTGCTGACTGCCTGCAATATACTGTCTCGGGCGGCGGACAAGATGCGCGATCCGAGCATGTATCGGATAACGGCGATCGCGTTGTCCAGCTTCAATGCGGATCGCTGCAGCTCGACCTGGCGCAATCAGCGCTCCAGTGCCAACATGCAGATACAGGATCCGCACTTGAGGGCCATTTTCTCATTCCTAACAATGGAAGCGGACAATTTTGATGCGGTGCTCAGAGAGGAGGGCGTCTCGCTGGCAGATCGCGTGGCCTTCGCATGCAAATATCTGCCCGAAACAAAGCTGACGGAGTATATCAAGCAGCGCATACAGCGCGCCATCGAATGCGGCGATCTCAACGGACTGCTGCTCACTGGCGAATCCTTAGATGGCATCAATATACTGCAGGCCTACATGGACGCCAGCTTTGATGTGCAAACAGTGGCTCTGGTGGCCATAAATTACTTCCGTAACGAGCATCAGGCGGACAATCGCATCCAGTACTGGATATCCAGCTATTTAGACTATCTGAACAGCTGGGGTCTGTGGGAGAAGCGGGCCGAGCTAGATATAAAAATAGAGAGCATGCGCGCCTCAGCGAGAAGCTCGCGTACCGTTTACCTATCGTGCAATTTCTGTGGAAAATCCGTGTCCAACGCGCTGCTCGATGAGCCGCGTCCAAGAAGCACAAGCACCAGCACAAATCGCTTATCTTCCTGCCCCAGCTGCCGCAAGCCCTTGCCGCGCTGCTCGCTCTGCCTGATGCACATGGGCACCATCATGAATACAAGCGCCAGCGAGACCAGCTCCACAGAGCTACAGGGCAGCTGGCAAATGAAACCCTTTTCCAAGTGGTTCTCCTGGTGTCAGACGTGTCGCCACGGTGGCCACACAGAGCACATTTTGCAATGGTTCAAGTAAGTTAATCATAATACTATTCCCCAAGCAGTTATTAATCGTTTCCCACTTGCGTTTGCAGGCAGAATCCTGAATGTCCTGTGTCCTCATGCAATTGTCGCTGCTTTGACATGGACGGCATCAAGCCAAATGCTTTGCGTGATATATCCTAGCTGCTGTGCCAGACTTTGAACTACAACACATACAAACGCCCACGCCATATGGTTCGCCTTAAACTGATAAGTGTTCATTGTACTTAGACGACGGCTGATGAGCCTGTAGCTTTAGTTTCTTATGACCTACAGCTTTTAGCTGCTCAATTGCATTTTTTACTAACCTAGATCAAAAGAAAACACACAAATACATAACGAAGCAAAACTGCCAAAGCACTTGGCGCCAATTTTAAAATTTAAATAATTCCATACGTTTGCAACACTCGCATGAAAGACTACTTACCTTTCGGTTAGCTTATCGATAACTATATTTTATTCTGCTCGATGGATTGACGTATTTGTTAACTTACTTTAAAATATCGAATTGTACAGTTTTATTAATGTGCTATTTTATGCTACATTACCAAAATAAAAAATCCGTTAAAGGAAATAAGCACTTGCAGTTTAAATTGTTACATTTTAGGTTAATGTTCTTTAAAATCATATGGTTTTTGTTTTTGTGATAAATGAACTAAATATATGAACGATTATCACTCGGTTCATTCAGTTCAACAACTAGTTGGATTGAACAAATGCCGTATTCTGATACAATTCCATTTCACACGTTTTTATAAGTAGATCACAGTTGGTGATAATTATACATTTAAGTTAAACTATAAACGTTGGGCTTCCAGTTAAATACTATTGTGATACAATCTACACGTTATCCAAATTAATTGTTCTGCCATTTTTTCACAAAGTGATAAAACAAGTCCAAGTAAGAGTGCAGCCGTGCAAGTTGGCGACAATCAGAAATATTACAATCAACGCATGCTTTATACGCATACCCTTTCAGCACTTTTACTATTGGCTCTTGTTTGGTTTCGGTTTCATTGATTTGTTTGTGTATGTGCGGGAGTTTATGAAATTCACGTTTTGCTGGTTTTAGTTAGAATTTTAAATCGTGAGTGCAGCACGCAAATTGAAAATGTTAACGCCGAGTTTTGCTCATGGACGCGCCTAGTCGAAAATACTTATAAGCTTATACGAATATTAATAATAGACCAGAAAGACCGCTTGATGTTCTCCAAATATACATAAAATACCTTGCAAACTTAAATGTCTGAAAATGACGTCGATAATTTGTTGTTTTTGAATTAGTTTTATTTTAGCAACACGCAGCGTTCAGCAACAATGCGAACTGCGAAAATTGAAACATTGCCAACAATTCCGGCATTATCAGCGCGTGACCCTTGACAATGTTAAAATAATATATGGATTTTAAATGAATGCTATCGTAATAACTCTTATCTGAAATTAATATTTTTATAACTTATCTTATTACGCATATGTCGCTATGTAGATAATAGCTTAATTGAGGCGACAACAACGCATGTTTGACTTTTCCGTTAGCATCCTTTTATTGAGCACTAAACTTAACTTAAAATGCAAACACTCAACGAAAGGCTTATTATGTCATTTAACTAAATTTAGCTTTTAGCACACACAGCTCACACACGTACATACTTTGCGTTCGAAGCTCTCTGACAAAATGCGCTCTCACTCTCTATATTTTTGTCGCACGCTTTTAATTGCTTCTGTCATTCCCCAATCCTTACTTATGCAAAATCATATTTATGTTGACCAGTTGTTGCTCATAAATGAGCCGGCAAAGTAAACAATGAAAACAACAGGCAGCTTGTGCTTGTGTGCTCACATGAAACAGAGCACGATTGAAAGAGGAAGACCGACGACAGAGAGAGAGAGAATTGCCAAACAGCTGACGCCATTGAGCGCACGGCGTCCGCTGAGGCAAAATTTAAATTATTGCAACAGTTATCTATATTGAGCGACACGAGCCGGACAAGCAACTGCTCTGCGCTTTGTCGATTTGTATTGTTTGCTCATTACTTAAATTAAAACGAAACGAAACGATTTCCAAGCAATCCAATAAAACGCACGGTTGAACTTATACAAACTACACGACACAAAAAATAAACTCAATACTTAAATTCAATATCAAGGTCAGCGCAGCTTGCAAAAGAATTTGTATTTCATTTAAATTTTTTTTTATTTTATCGTTGACACATGATAAAAATGAGATGAAATGCTCGCAGCATATTTTTCCGGTGGACACATAGTTCTCAGTTAAAGCTGTTCAACCAGTCTCAGATAAAGCTCATGAGCTGGTTCCACTTGTCGAAGGACAAGTTCAAAAACTCCAAGCGAAACGTGATTCAAGAAATAAGGTGTTGATTTATTGTGTTTAAATACGGTACACCGTGATAATTACGTGATCCAATTAGGCTGGAAATGGAGCTATCACTTTCCCATTCTCACAAACATTGTGCTACACAATGTTCGAGCAATGCTAATCGAATTTTTTTAAATGTTCGTCATAGTCGCTGTATACATTTTGAGAATTCTTGTAATACAAATCGTAGTCCTGTAAATACAATGATTTTTTTCTGTGAGTTTGGGATTCAATTGTGTAGCGTAGTGTAAACGTGAACGCAAACGTCACAATTCTATTTGTTTTGCTGCTGTCATTTGTGTATCTGTCTGCCAAAAATTATTAAAAATTTCATTTGTTTTGCAAATTTTCATTAACATTTTGTCGAATTGTTAGTGATAAGAAAATTATATAACAGACAATTGAGGGTCCAAAATGGCACGCTTCATCGAACAAACCAGCGCCTGTGTTTGAAGGGGGAGAAGCTCATTGTCGCGTCTTATTTTTTATTGATTCACTGAGCCGTAAATCACCAGACGGGCGGCCCGTGTGCATGCAATATTTCGTTAACATTTATCGTATACCTTGAGAAAAGCTTTGCCTTACATTGATCTCTGCTTGTAGTTTGACGTAAGCTGCCATCAACGCTGCAGCGCCCAACAAGCAAACCCGAAAAGAAAGAGTAAAACAATTACAAACTCACAAACCATCAAACAAGAACACAATCAAATACAGAATGTTGCGCAATACGCCTTTTGCCGGCACGCCCACCTACAAACTGCTACTGGGCTTTGGTCTCTGTTCACTGGGCAGCGCCATGCTCTACGCCTACTTCAAGACGCGCAATGACGACAAGGAGGAGGAGGCGGACAACAAGCGAAGGACAACTGAAGAAAGGCAACAGCAGCGACAAAAGCAACAGCAGAAGGAAATCTGCCTGAAGATTGTTGTGGACAATGACCATGTGCCGTTGATAATTGGACGCGGCGGCGCCAACATTAAACTAATTGAAGAAAGAACTGGGGCAAAGATAAGATTACGGTAAATATTTAATCTACGGATTAAAAAGAAGTAATGCAAGAAAAGACACTTTGAATGTGCAGAATAAACTGTATATCGTTAGTAATATATAATATTTAACCCCAGCGACAAGGACAACGCTCACAAATTCTGCGACATTAACGGCTTGCCAGATGCGGTCAAGGCGGCGCGTGTGATGCTTATCAAGGAGATTGAGCGTGCGCCCATAGTCAAAATGGAGCTGCAAGTGCCGCAGCGTCTGGCCAACAAGATCAATGGCCGTGGCGGCGAGATAATTCAGGACATTAGTCGTGCTTCGCTGGCCAAGCTTAGCGTAGATCCAAATGGACGCAATGGCAAGGCCAAGATCAGCATCGTTGGCAACCAGAAGCAGGTGAACATTGCCCGCAAGCTGCTCGACGATCAGATCGAGGAGGACGAACAGCTGCGTATCGCTGTCGACGAGGTGGAGCAGCATCGCGAGCCGCGCCGCTCCCCCAGTTACAGTCTTACATCTAGCATGTACTCGTCGCAGACGTCGCTCAGCTCCCAGCCGCCCCGAGACAAACTGATGGCCGCCCGCGGTGATGACAAGCCCATGGAGGTGTACGTCTCGGCCGTTGCCTCTCCCACAAAGTTCTGGGTGCAGTTGGTGGGGCCGCAGTCCAAGAAGCTGGACGACATGGTCAAGGAAATGACCAGCTACTACAGCAGTGCCGAGAATCGGGCTAAGCATCAGCTCACGACACCATATGTGGGTCAAATTGTGGCCGCCGTGTTTAAGTTCGATGAGAAATGGTATCGCGCCGAGATTGTGGACATTATGCCTAATCAGTACAATCCGAATGAGATGGTCATCGATTTGTACTTTGTGGACTATGGGGACAGTGAGTATATCTCGCCAGCGGATATTTGCGAGCTGCGCACCGATTTCCTAACGCTAAGGTCAGTATATATACTAGACTAGCGGGTATAACCCGGCCTTGCCCGTGGCACGTACATATGTTATAAAATCAATGTTCTCAAACAAATTTGAAATGATTTTGAAACTGATCGGACGGTAAAAAAATAACTTTCATACAAACGTTTTCCGCCAATTTACCACTGTTGCGAGTGGAATTTCCCAAATCGCTGAAATACGTATTTATTAAGTTCTTATGTAGAGCTTTGAAAATAAGTTAGAAGCAAATTGGACACAACTTTAAACTTCGCCTAAAAAATCTTTAAATCGCATTCCCCCGAAGAAGTTTGAATTCTGCGAAAAGTGAGAAACACGTCTCAAATGATTTTTCTTATAGATCTTTGGAAACGAATTTGAGCGCGAAACGTCACCCACCAAATCTTTGACCTCCATTTCCACCAAGGAGGAGCGGATTTTTCAAAAATGTGTGAAACACCCCTCAAATGAATTTGAACAAAGATCTTTGAAAATAAGTTTGGGGCCGATCGGATGGTAAACAAAAAACTTTCATACAACCTTTTTCCGCCAATTTACCACTGTTCCGGGTGGAATTTTCCAAATCGCTGAAATACGTATTTATTAAGTTCTTATGAAGAGCCTTAAAAATAAGTTTGAAGCAAATCGGACACAACTTGAAACTTCGCACAAAAAATCTTTAAATCGCATTCCCCACGAAGAAGTTTGAATTTTGCGAAAAGTGTGAAACACGTCTAAAATGATTTTTCCTATTGATCTCTGGAAATGAATTTGAGTGCGAAACGTCACCCACCAAATCTTTGAACTCCATTTCCACCAAGGAGGAATGGATTTTTCGAAAAGTGTGAAACACCCCTTAAATGAATTTAAACATAGATCTTTAAATATGAATTTGGGGCCGATCGGATGGTAAACAAAAAACTTTCATACAACCGTTTTCCGCCAATTTACCACTGTTGCGGGTGGAATTTTCCAAATCGCTAAAATACGTACTTATTAAGTTCTTATAAAGAGCTTTAAAAATAAGTTTGAAGCAAATCGGACACAACTTAAAACGCCGCCCAAAAAATCTTTAAATCGCATTCCCCCCGAAGAAGTTTGAATTCTACGAAAAGTGTGAAACACGTCTCAAATGATTTTTCATATAGATCACTGGAAATGAATTTGAGCGCGAAACGTCACCCACCAAATCTTTGACCTCCATTTCCACCAAGGAGGAACGGATTTTCCTAAAAGTGTGAAACACCCCTCAAATGAATTTGAACAAAGATCTTTGAACATAAGTTTGAGGCCGATCGGATGGTAAACAAAAAAGTTACATACAAACGTTTTTCGCGATTTTTCCACACTTGCGGGTGAAATTTCCCGAAACCCCGCCTTAACGTGCACCTACATCACATAAGGTACCTACAGTGAAAATTTCAGCTTCCTAGCTCTTACGGTTTGGGCTGTGCGTTGATCACCAATCAGTCAGTCAGTCAGTCAGTCAGTCAGTCAGGACAAACAGTTTTATATATAGAGATTATATATTATGTATGTATTTTACATTATCTGCCCCTTTAAAAACTTCCAGATTTCAAGCAGTTGAATGTTTCTTGGCAAACGTTAAGTCAACTATTACAGATGAGCCGAACACCTGGCAGAAGGCTTCAATATCCAAATTCGAGGAATTCACTGAGGGTATGTTGATTGTTGATTTTCGAATTTAAAATCCTTATTAATTTTACTCTCTATTTTAATAAACAGTTGCCCATTGGCGCAAGCTCATCGCTCGTGTTGTTACGTACAAGGAGCGTCCAAAGGTCACAAGTGCTGTCAACGCCGCCACAAGAGAGGGCACACCTCTGCCCGGTGTCGAGCTATTCGATCCCACTGAAGGCGGAGAGGTGAACATTGGCGATCTGCTGATAACACAGGGCTTTGCGCTACCGCTGGATGACGCATATCCAGTACGGTCGCGTTCCAGCTCGCCGTCGACTCAAAGCGATTCAACCATCGAGGAGCTGGGTGCCGCAAATACGCCACGTACGCCGCTTACCCCACGCTCCCCAATGTCCATGTCAATTACGAATGATGTAGAAAGCGTGGAGGACGCGCACTTTGCCGACCAGTTGCACCATTTGGGGCACAAGCTCAATGGCAATGATTTAACAACCCATATCAATCCAGTCAAACTAACTGCAGATGACTTTCAAAATAGAAATGTGCAGGCCAACAATGGCTCACACGGTGATGTGAACCGCTAGAATGGATTCTGTACTCCTAATTCTCAAAGTTAGTCTAAGCTAAGCTCTCGCCTTATATATGTATGTTTTCGTAGTTCATTGGACACAAACTGTGAAAAGGCAGCTCCGTACTTCCTTCTTGACGTGTATATACTATTAAAAAGCGTAGTCTGTAAGTTATTTACAATTAGGTATTGAAGAAATTTCTTTAATTTATCACCCGCCAATTGGCTGTTTAATTATGGACATATCATGCGTATGAACAAAACACAATATTTTCTAAGCCAATGCAAGAGCAAAATACTTTATTTCTTGTTTATTTAATAGATATGCCATGTTACTTAGGCTGAAACCATACTCTCAGATAATTGGTAAAATAAGATTGTATTCGGCTATTTCATACAATGTACTGGATAGAATATCATGTCAATGATCTATGGATCTATGGCAGCTTTGTTAGTTCGACCTATGTAAAAATGATGTACATCAAACCCAAAATACAATTTACAAAAGATTGTTTACTTAAATCTATTGCAGTCTCAAATGTGTTTAGTATAAGCTATATATATTTAGATAAGTATATCGTTGGTAGTATTTATAGCGATCGGTGGCAGGTATATGGCACGTATCTGGCTACGCAGGCGTGCAATTTCCATGTCGTCACGCTCCATTTCCCGTATGAGCTGCGAGAACTGAACGAGACCCTCACGATTGCCTGGAAAGCCGTGCACCTTGATCACCTCCAGCTGGAGCTGCATTACCAAAGGGAAAACATGCTGCATCATAAGAATCATTTCTTTGCCAGCCGACGCTTTTGCTTCCGATAGTTTTTTTGAGTTCTCTGGCTGATTCACTGTACGTATTATGTCCATAAGTATTTGTTTTGCACTCTCATTATTAAAACTGTTTAGATAAGACATGTCTAACGAGTTATTCTTTTGTTTTTATTCAAACCAACTGCACAAACAAAATTTTTCTAACAACCATACACCCACAGTTGCCTTGCTCTTTGACATTCACCTAAAACTGGTCATTCACAATTTGGCGCAACAGCAGTGCTGATAAACACCAAAAGCCAGTCAACAGCTGTTATTCTGTCCACACTTCCAGTTAAATGCATCTTCAGCAGCAGAAGTGTATACGTTGACCTAAAAAAAACTACCATAATTAGTATTGATGTTATTGACTTACAAATGCAGCCTCAATTGTGGTGTAACAAATACTTCGACCGTGGCTTATGATTCAGTTCAGCGTGCGCGACGTTGATCAACACTAGACGAAAAATGTCACGTCGGAGAAACAGAAAAGACACAAAAAATATATTATAAAGCTCATTATGCGCAAGTATTTAAATAGATACAAAATAATATAAAATATGCAATTGTATATTTAGTATCTGCTTTTAATTAATTCGAAAAAATTGTCAACGTAAATTGTAGAGTTTTAACAAAGTAGATAAACAACAACGAAGGCGACGTAGATTGTGGTGCATCTCTTAGTGCAAAAAAAAAAAAAACAAGTGGAATAAGTGTGACAAAAGTACAAAAAAAAAAGTCGGCAGCTTTTGCAGAACAATAATAAAACAAAGTAACAACACAGACGCACACACGTAAACACACAGACACAAATACACATCAGCAAAGCGGAGGCAGGTGGCAGCTCAGTCAACAATTGTGCCACACATACAAAAAAAATCACTAAGAATTATAAACACAATGAATCGCAGCGACGGCTTGGTTAGGCGCGCTGTCAAGCCA
This sequence comes from Drosophila lacicola, assembly GCA_035045355.1. Lineage (NCBI taxonomy): Eukaryota > Metazoa > Arthropoda > Insecta > Diptera > Drosophilidae > Drosophila > Drosophila lacicola. Next base: position 129,173 of record JAWNPB010000076.1, on the reverse strand, counting down.
CGCGAGAACGGAGCCGAGGGCGGTGGCGCTAGTGGGTTGAATGCGAATACACCGGATGACAATCAGGACGCGCTCGACAACAACAAGGATCAGGAGGATAACATTGATGATGGCGACTCAAAGGAGACACGACTCACGCTCATGGAGGAGGTGCTGCTGCTTGGCCTCAAGGATAAAGAGGTTCGTGCGTGCCTGCTAACTGATAAGAGGTCTTATCAGTTGCACACATATACCTGTTACCAATTAACGTTTATCTTTAATTAGTATAACTTGTGTACATATGCCTCAACGCTCTCAGTTTTATCTTTTTCGCACAGCAAAGTTTCCAACCGAATCGCAACATTTTAATAAGTAGCTTCCGTTATTGTTTTCTGTTTTGGCTACTTCTCGCTCTCTCCCTTATTCGCATTCAGCAGCCATTAGTTGGCTGCTCAATAAAGCTTAACCCTTGTTGCCTGCTTATTGTCTCATCTTGGGTTACTTCAAAGCGCATTGTCGTATTAATCATATTACCTTTTGTTTTCGTTGGTATTGTGCAATAAACTTTAAAGCTCAAACTCTGCGGCTGTTTTTAGTGTACACAATCGACGGAGAACGAGTTTAGCAGCAGTGCTGCTATCATAAACATGCTTTGGTCTTCTTCGCCGTTGATCTTCTCTCGCCTCACAGTGTGGCAAAACGAACTTGTGTTTGTGTCAAGTGAGAAAGTTGTGATTGCCAAGTGGCATAATTGAAATTAAACTCACATGTACATCACAACTTTTGATTAACTATTCAATTGCCCAAGTGCTTCAAGTAAATAAGATCGCTCGCCCTTATTCAACTAGTTGGAAAGAAAAGCTTTCACTCTTATATGTTGAAAACTGAAATTCCAAGCCCTTGGATGCTGTGCCTAAAGTCAAAATGTTAAACAAGTTTTGGCAGGTATTTCACTCATTCAGCTGATTCGTTTTCTTTCTTTATTTGCATAATAACGACATACGCATAAATTTGGCACACGTTTGGTGATGCCTATGGCTCTATATTCCATACGTGCCCGTATAGGGCATGCAAATAGTTCTCAATTCGCCTTCGCTCATGCAATCGCATTGTATTTTATTTGCCTTTGTGTTTTATCTTTCTCTATGCGTGCGTGTGAGTGAGTGTGTTTTGCTTCCAGACCCACGACACACCCCACAACACCATCCCCACCCCCACCCCCATCCCCACTCCCATCCATCAAGCAGTTGCCGCCTTGGTAGTTAAACGTGTCATTTTGAGTGTTTTGTTCTGATCGTTTTGTTCAACTCTAGAATGGATTCGTTCTTCTGCTGGTTCCATGGCCTTCTTATCAGCACTGTTTTTTCATTTAGCTAATTATTTGAGGAAGTGGTAGTTGCCTTCTGTTTGCTCCCTTCCCTATTTATATTTCTGTACTTATCGCACATAATGTCAACAACTAAATTGTTTCAGGCTCTCCCAAAAACGAACAAAAAACATGCCCGCCATTTGAGTACAAATGATATGAAGAAAGAAGACAAAGTTGTGGCACTCGCTCACTCAGTGACTCATACACGTGCGCAATATATATTCATATATATCATATCAAATCGAATTACTTTTTCCAGTTCTGTAGCTCGTTAGCCGCCACTTAAAGGCTGCGTAATACATTTCATTTCAGTTTAAACAATTTATTTGTTACAAATTCAACTGTTTAAACATAAAACAGTTGCCATCGGCAGCTGGAAAAGTCGGCAGTATTTTGGGCACATGACAACGTAGCCTACTTTCTACTCTGATATTCATTCGACATGAACATGTTTTATCTTACACTCAATTGACATTTTAAAAAAATCCTTCCAACTTAAATATAATAAGTATTTGCATTTGCATATTTTAATTTGCATTGATAAATTGAAAAATGCTTATTAGTTTGTAATTTTATTGGTTAATGAAAAGGTATTAGGGAAATTTAAAAAAAAAAAAAAATTTTGATAACTGCTTGAGCTTTCCTGTTTTTCCAAAGTTTGCAAATAGCGTTTTATTTAGGCTATAAAATCATCATATTTATTCATCTTTACTCTCACTTCAATAATTCGAATTGTAATTAACATGTAACCTTTTATTTATGTATTTGAATCAGGGCTACACATCCTTCTGGAATGATTGCATATCAAGCGGCTTACGCGGTTGCATTCTCATAGAGCTGGGCCTGCGCGGACGTGTGATGATCGAGAAATCGGGCATGCGACGACGTGGCCTATGTACAAGGTGTCTAAGCGGAGCAGACTAAGGGTATTCGATCATAAGCAAAACTAATCTGTCATTGTTGCAGAAAACTGATATTGAAATCGGATCAGCAGACTGGCGATGTTTTGTTGGATGAGGCGCTGAAACACATTAAGGAGACAGATCCGCCAGAGACGGTCCAAAGTTGGATCGAATATCTGAGCGGTGAGTGTTTTGCTTGCAAGGCCTAAATACAAATTTTTCGCTAAACTTCGATGGTTGCAGGCGAAACTTGGAATCCATTGAAGTTGCGATATCAACTAAAAAATGTACGCGAGCGTCTGGCCAAGAACCTCGTGGAGAAAGGTGTGCTCACAACGGAAAAGCAAAACTTTCTGCTCTTTGACATGACGACACATCCGCTCAGCGACAATGTGGTCAAGTGTCGTCTGGTCAAGAAGGTAAGACGGGCTACATACCAAACATCAACCTCACTAACACTCATACTGGTATTTGTATTACAGATTCAGGATTCGGTACTTTCGAAGTGGGTGAACGATGCACAGCGAATGGACAAGCGAATGCTGGCACTTATCTTTCTAGCGCATGCCAGTGATGTCATCGAGAACGCGTTTGCGCCACTCAACGACGATGACTACGAGGTGGCCATGAAACGAGTGCGCGAGCTACTCGATCTCGACTTCGAAACGGAGGCGGCCAAGCCGAATGCGAATGAAATACTTTGGGCTGTGTTTATGGCGTTTACGAAATAGGGCGGTTGCCTAACTACACACTCCTCCCCAAATCCGGCGACCACAACAGTTAGCAGCACATACACACACACACACTCACATACATACCTATACACATACCCATTAAAAAGTTGGCTGCTTGATTTCTTGGCGAAACGGGCGATTGCAACACGCCCGCTATTCGGAGTTTCTTCAGCTAACTTTAAAATGACAGTGCGAAGCAAGAGCAGTCTATAGAAGCATCTATATATATATATATATAAATATGTATATGTATATACATATCGCTGTAATAACTGATGAAAAATCATTCGTTTATTTCGTTTTTATTTCATTTCGCAATTTATTTATGTAAACGAAATGCTAGCTGATAGTTGAATTTTATAAAGAATTGTATGCCGTATTATTCCATAAATTGTGTTCTGTGTAATTTGAAACTATTTCGGCATGCGAATAAACATTATATCAAAATTTCATCAGTGTCGTCGTTGCTTAAAAATTATAATAGTAACTAAGTTGTAAGCTGCAAAAAGAAAACGATAAAATTAAAAAAACTATATATTTTGAGCTGCGACAGGTTTTTTGTAATTATATAAACTTAACACTAATTGTAAGAGCAAATTCTGATGCAACAACAAACATTTGTTTATAAGTCTGCGAACTGTGTGTTTACCTATGTTTCAATTTAATTAAAATTAAAAAAAAATTCATTTGTAATCTGTATAAACAATTTACCTACACACACACACACACACACACGCAGAGACAGTGATTTGAGAAAGGGAGAGAGTGGGCATCATAGGCAATGTTTAATTAATTGTTACGAGTTTCGGGAACATTGAAATCGAAAACTTTTCTAAATATACAAAACGAAAGAAAAAACAATCTACAAATTTATGTAAATGTAAAATGTGCACGTCAAATAATAATAATTCTAGATATTTAAAGGCCTAAAATAAAATAAATACCTATATATATTTACCCTTCTATTAGAGGTATCTTTTATTAACTACGTAGGACCAAGTTAATCTTATCTTAACTGTCTAGAACTTAAGACTCTCAAGCAAATTTCAGCATGAGCATGGTGGTTCCCTGTTGAAAAAACTCCCTGCCTCGAGATTCTGTTCGTGAACCTATTTTCTACATCTATAATCCCAGGAATTGTTTCAAGCCTGGGCTTGTCGTGTATATTCAAAACTTTTAATGAAGCAATTTAATATACAATTGCGCGTTCCACTCAAAATACAGCAATTAATTTTTGTTCATTCAAATTGCGCGTTAAATTTGATCTCTACCCAAGATTGGCATCTATCAAATATGGTTAACAAAATGGTAAGAACTTAAGTTCTTGATGTCATAGTTTTCGCTTCTCCTCAAAAGTTTTATATTGAAAAAATAAGATATTTATTTTTTGATAGTTTAATAATATTGAATTTCGGTTGGCTGCTTTCGTTTAAATAAAAAATTAAATTTGTAACTATTGATTTATGCTGTTACCGATACACATATGATAAAATGAGCTCTGCAAAGTTTGAAGACAGTTAAAGTATAAGTAAAAGTGTTTTCTACGTGATATCAGATATTAAATACACATGTAGACAATGTTCGATAAACTTACTTGGACAATTTTTCAGTGATATAAGTGATATAATCGGTTGTTTTCAGCAAGTTCACTAAAATATTAGGAAAACATTGAAGCTCTTAATTGGTAAGGTTGAATAATATATTTGAAATCAGAAAGTTGATCGTGCAGGATATTAATTTTCGATCGGCTAAATCGTATGTGTTGTTGAAAACGTTAAACATTTAGCTAAAACATATATTTGCAATTACAAATATTATTTATTCAATAAGGCAATAATATTTCGCTCTCGAAAAAAATGAATTATTAATTTTTTTCGGGATTGATTGCATTTCAAACCGCTTTTAATAATCTTTTAACATGAATTGTGCAAGCATAATCTTCTTGATCTTAATTTCTTAAATAGGTTGATTAACATGTTTTGACTTCTGGGATCAGGTATGGCAATATTTTAGATGTATATGTAAGTTTCACAGTTCATTGGCTCCTAGAATGTTTGCTCATGTTTGTAAAAGAAAAATTGACAGAAACGATAAAAATTTGTTTTAATAAAGATTTTTATTCCATTTGTAATATATTTTTTGCACAGTTGGTTTTTGTTTGAGGGTCCTGGGAAAAGGGGTTCGCAAATACCAAGTATTATTATAATAATTCTCACACGAAACTTTTATAGGTATTTATAGATAATAATAATCATCTGAATTACGATACACAAATTACATTAAAGACAGAAAACAAAATATTGCATACGAGTTTTAAACACATGAAATCATTGGTTTCCCTTCTAGAAACATTTTTATATTAATCGTAAATGAATGTGCTGTTACAGGTAAATATATTTGCTTCCTATGCAGTTTCACAATCTACATATTTATCGCATCAGGCTTGCTTCACGGTATGATTTTTAATTTGGGAGCAATTTTAATTTAGCTGACATTTTTAATTTAATTAAAAATATGCTCGAAATTAGAAAGGAAAATAAAAAGAAGAAAAAAAACAGAAAACTAATTTGTCTAATTGCAGTTGCTCATTTAACAAATGTTCATAGCGCAGAAATACACACATATATTGAATACTTTAGATTGACAGAAAAAAGAACATGCAAAATGTGGAAAGTTTAATAAAAGTTAATGGAAGATTTTTAACACGCGAAATGATGTCGCAGATATATGTTTATATATATGTATATATGTATGTATAATTGAAGTTTTATCTGCTCTTTATGCTATAAATATGTCAACACGCTCATTTAAACCGTCGACTGCCCAGTGAGAGGCGACGCATGCGCGCCCGATTCTGCGAATAGCTCCTGGACCAGCGCTCGTCAGTTGCAATGCTGCTGACAGCCGGCGATTTGTACGTGTTGCCTACGTGCTAACTTAACAGGTCCTTGATCTCCTTGTGCATGTGGCACAGGAAATCCACATAGCTAGCAGAGCCATCTGTGCCGCGATCCTCGATAAGAAAGTGCCGAAATACGCTCTCCAGCTTATCGTTCTGCCGCACACATGTGACCTGCAATTATTATAGGTTGGTCAATATATTTGTGAAGTATTGTTTAAAATATTCTCTAAACTTACCCGCATGTAGCGAGTACGTTCCTCCATAATCTGATCGATGATGTCGGTAATGCGTCGTGCCAGCGGCGTATCGGCGGTGATAGCGAAACGTTCGGCATTCACCTGCTGCGTGCATTGGACTCCGAAAACAGATTGGACAAATGTGGGCGACAAGGACTGACCCAGCCAGATAAAGAGATGCACACCGTTCTCCAGTATATAAGCTCCGTCCTCGGTGATCTTTTCATGTGTGCAACGCACTGGCGTTGGTAGCGACGTCTCATCGGGTTCCACATTGTGTATGGGAATGAAGCGTGGATATAAATAGTTGACGGACATATTCAGATCCATGGCCAGCACAAATTGTATGACATAGGAGCGATCATCCAGGGTCATATCAGATCCACCAGAGACGGCATCGTTTTTCAGCAAACACGATGAGTACAATGGCAATAGCTTGAGGCACTCGGGCAGTATCAGCTGGCCAGCTGATGTCGGAGATGTGCAGTGCTTGCGATAGCAGGCCAAAATCTGCGCAGATCGCTGTATGAGATTGTCCTTGACCTGTTTTGGCGAATGCTCCATCAGCTTAAAGCAGGCTTGCTTCGCAAAGAAAAGCATTATGGCGTCCAGGTCGCAGCTCTTGAACACATCTGCTATGGTAACGGTTACACGCAGCGCCAAATTCAATATGCGCAGACGTCGCTGGCCACTGCACGATGTATACAACAACGCCACCTGTATATAGACGTTCTCTTCCGGCGGCAGCTTATCATCATGCTTGATCTCAATGCTCACCGACTTGGTTGCATCTGTAAAAAGTAAAATAGAATATGCGATTAACAATGACAGACTCGCAAGCTCACAACTTACCAATGCTTGCCAGCTCCACGTCGGTGGTGTTGGTCATGTAGAAGTGGCCAAAGAACTCGGTGGGTCTAATGCCCGCAGAGGTTCGAACGCGCATCACCGCATCAAAGGCGATCGGACGCGATACGTTTTTAATGATGTCCTCAATAAGACGTTTGCCATCGAGTTCCGCTTGAAAGTATGTGTACTTATAAACCTCACCACCCGTCAGACGCGACACTTGGCCAATGGTGGCAATGTCAATGTAGGCGTTATTGAACACAAACAAATCAACAGAACAGCCTTGCTGCACACATTCCTGTCCAAGCTGATTGTACGCAGTCGTTTGCGGCGTCAGAACTGTCTTCTCCTTGTCTGTGCCAAGCAGTTTGCGATCATCACGGTTCTTGAGCTTGCCAGGCGCCTCGGCGATGGGCAGCGTTGAGTTGAATACCAAAAGCTTGCCAGAGGCATTGGACGCCTTCAGAGCTTCTAGACCAGCCTGTATAGCCGGATATAGTATAGTCTCTGTTTCCTTGGTGTCTACAAACATGCGCGGTATTTCCTCCATTAGTGCATCGATCACGGCCGCCGATTCCTCTGGATGACAAAGGAAACCATCTAGGAGCGGCATAAACATTTCCTGCACATCGCCCACAACCATCATCTGTGGTTGCGCCAAGCTGCTCTTGATATTGTAGAAATGCACAGTGCTGTTGTAGGTAATGAAGCCGACGCGCACCTTGGACTTGTCCTGACCCTGGTCCACAGGCAAATGTTTGAGTATGTGCTTTATTTGCGAGCAGAGCAAATGCACCAAGCCAGATTTGATCGTATTATACGAGACGTCTATGATGAAGATAAACGCCGGCAACTCAGGAGCCGTATTGTTCTATAGAATAAAAAAGCTATTTAGATAACAGCTGGGCATAAATGAATTCGTTAAACTTACGCGACAGTAATCCTTGGTAGCTAGAAACTCGTAAGTACCCAGTAGCAGTTCCGGTCGCTCATGCTTATCCACACGCTGCCCGGTGTGGTCCAAGTGCTGATAGTAGTCGGGATGCACTATGGGAAAAAATAATTTAAAATAAATTCAATTTTTGTAACCGGTGTGGCTAATTTTTTTTAATCTTTACCTTCCGTTGTGACCTTGCACATGAGGCACTGGAAACGTCGACCCGCATCCACGAACTGCATATTGGGCGACATGTAGGCCTTGCAACGATTGCACCGTATGGGACCCATGTCACCAAAATTAACTATTGGCGGCTCCATTTCACCCTGGCCAATGCGCGCCAACGGTGAAATGTTGAGCGTTAGGGGCAGTGCCGTCGTCTTGAGCATATCGCCCGTATTGGGTATGCAGTAGAGAGAGGAGCGCATAAAGCGCGGCGAGGAGTTGCCTTGATCGTGCACCACAAACTTCGTGGTCACCAGCGGCGGTAATAGGCCAGCCTGATTGGTCACAAATGGACCCCCAGCTGCTTGCTGATTTTCAATCATCACCTGTATGGGATTTGGCATTTGATCGGGATCTAGACGACGCGGCGGTGCCTGTTGGTACATATTGCCAGCGCCCGGCATGGGTGGTTGCTACAAAGAACAGAAAATGTTATTGCGGCAATAGCATATGGGCAAGGTATCATTTCCTTTTGCTGGTTACAGGAACTTACATTGTAGCCAGGACGACCGGGTCCTGGTTGTCCCGGATAGGTGCCAGGCTGAGGCGGATAGCCGGGCATGGGCTGTTGTGGCTGCTGTCCAGGCTGGGGTGGATAGCCGGGCATTGGCTGCGGCGGATAGCCAGGCATGGACGGCTGTTGCAACTGTTGTCCTGGTTGTGGCGGAAAGCCGACTACTGGAGGCGGAGCTGCACCAAATTGTTGAGGTTGCGGCGGCGCTGGCTGTTGTCCTGGTAGCGGAGGCGCGCCTTGGAATGCCGCATTTGGTTGTCCGGCATATCCGCCTGGATAGTTGCCAGGCGGCGGTACTCCATATGGCATACCAGTTGGGCCACCAGCTGCTGCCGGCTGAGGTGGCATGCCAGATTGCGCGAACGTGGCTGGAGCAGCGCTACCCGGTGGTTGCAGCGGTTGACCAGATCGTACATAAGCTCCGGGTGCTGACTGCGCTGCTGGTGGTGGCGGTTGCGCAGCGCCGATGGATGTTGGTGGCAGCTGTTGTCCAGCTGGTTTTGGTGGTGGCATGTGTGGCAAACCCGCCAAGTTCGCGCTGTTGAGTGTCATCTGGTTAATGCCGCTGGGCACGCTTTGCGGCATAGGTGCAGGTGCCAATGTAGGCGGAACAGAAGTAGGCGCCGCTGATGTGGGTGGATACAGCGAGGGCGGTGGCGCTGCTGCTCCTCCAGCTGCAGACACTGGAGGCACCGGAGATGGAGCTGATGAGCCATTTGCATAGGCTGCCGCGTATGCATTGTTGTTATTGTTGAAGCTTAAGCCCGACCCGGCCGGGGGCAATGGCTGCGACGTTGGCGGCGCGTTCGAGTTAAACTGATTGTATGCGGCCGGCGGTGCAGTAGCTCCAACTCCAACCGAGGGCATAGGAAGCGGCGGCTGGGTAGGCTTCAGCGGATTACCACTCACACTCAAGCCGCTCATCGACGTGGCCAACTGTGCGGAGGCAGCGACAGAGAGAAATCAAGAGGGAGATAGAAAGTAGTAGTTCGAGTTATTCATAAATATGTACATGCAATACAGTACAAATCGATTCAATTATGTGTGGACTCTTATCAGGCAGCTTCCATTATGAAACGTTTGCTGACCTCTTTACAGCTTGAGGCTCAAGTACTATTTAAAACTAATACTATCGTCGGCACACACAAGTTGAATACAATTTGTGGCAGCAACGAGTAAGCGATTCGAATTTGGGAGGTTATAACATGTTCTCTCTTTTGTGCTAAATTGAAGCTCATTTGATGTTGCTTAAAAATCAGGCTCAGAAGCTCACCTGCTGGTAGTTGCCATTCACATAGGGCTGCTGAGCGGACGTCACCGCAGCGCCATATTGTTGTTGTTGTTGCTGTGGCTGCTGTTGTTGTTGCTGTTGTGGCTGCTGCTGTTGTTGTTGTTGCTGCTGCTGCTGTGGGTGCTGCTGTTGCGCTGGCGGCGGCGGCTGCTGCTGCTGTTGTTGTTGTTGTGGCCAACTTGTCGGTGGCCGTGTGCCACTAATCGGCGGCGGAGGTGCATATTGTGGTTGGAATTGTGTAGGCGGTGGGCCATACATATTCGGATTCATAGCTTAAAGTGGCCTGCGAGCAGCGTCTCAAAATAAGCACATAAAAGTTAAGCAGCAACTTTCACACACAAAACACAAATTGCAGCTCAAAGTTCGCGTTCCCGTTCCCACGAATTCAAACGATTTCAGACCTTGCTGCGTCGAAATTCGGCTTAGATGCGTTAGCTAGCGACTGTTGTGCAATTATTTGCAGCTTTCGCTGGGAATGGATGCACAGGTAAAGCAGTTTTTATCACAAATTCCAAGCAAAACGAACTTCCACGTCAGTTCGCTAATTCGATTTTTTTCTGCTGCCTATTGGTTGCATTTGACAGTTTGCCACGTAAAGTTGTCGCCTGTGCGACTTATATCGATAACAGTCAACTGATGAGCAGTATTGTTGATTTCGATTTGTTTGGCGATAGTTTTTTTTTAAATCAAATGGTTCAACTTATAAAAATATTGAAGAGTCTAAAGGTTACCAACGAAATGAACATTAATATTATCTGCTGCTTATATAATAAATATACTCTTATATATGTTACCTTAAAGTCAGCTCACAGAACAGGAACTATTTAGAGCCTGTCATAGATAAAAAACATTCATCCGTCACATAAAACGAAGTCAGCTAAAAATGAAACTAGTATCGATAGCCAGTCTCTAAAAATATCGAAACCCGGCAACATATACTCTGTTAACATTAACAGTGCACTGTTATTTAATGTGGCAGTTACATTCAACTCTTTATATCTAATATGCTCCGTTAATAAAAAATTGCATACATTCATAGCTTTTATTTTAATTTTGGTTTTTCTACTAAATACAAGTGTTCAGTTGAAATAAAATATTTTTTAAAAATTATTACTCTTATTAAAACACAGCGCAACCTCACATTTATTGCAAATCAATGTAGTACGAACAAAGCAGCATGAAATTCATAGGGAATGAATGTGGCGAAAAAAGTGATCGTAAATGGACAAAATAATGTAATCCAGAAGTTATGTTTAGGAAAAAATGATTAAAATGACAACGTAAATTGCATGGTTATATTTATTTAAGATTGGACAATGGGAATGGAAGGTTCACGTATTTGGCGAAAATGGTTACGTAGATGTTGAAAACTGTTCGCTTGAGAATCGATTCTGTATTTTTTTTTCTCGAAACGCACAGTTGACTGAACGCCCTCGAAAAAGCGAAGACCAGTATGCCGTTCAATTTCAGCAATGTCACAGAGATAATCGGTCAATTCGGTGCTGCTACTTGAAGCGTTCTGTTTATTGTCGATTATGTAGCCCTCCATATAGGGAGTATATTCCGGCAGCTGTGGGTCAATGATGAGCACCTTGAAGTAGTGGGAGGGCATGGGGAGCGGAATCCAGTCAACAATTTGATATTCTAAAGTCCAATCCTCGGTGGGGCGACAGGATGGCAAATACATGGGACCTGTGTACACGTACACCGAGCCAAATTTTTCCGTCATTTGGGACACATGTTGTTCCAGCTTACGCCAAATTTCACGCTTGAAAGCCTTACAAACTCGCGTGCCGCCGCAGCTCAGAACATAGACATCATTGTAGCGAAGGTGCAGTGCATCGCCGTCTCCGTCGGTTGTTAGCTTCTTGTAATTGCCTTTCAGATGCTCGCACATCCATTTCGGAGAATTGGTGCTAAAGTCCTGCGATACAACGTAGTCCTTGTGCACATATAGATTCTCGATACTGGGTAGACCAAACTTGATCAGATCCAACAAATCTGGCGAGCACGACATTGGTCTCTTGTCAAAAAATATATTGCCAATTATGTCAAACAGTGAAAAGAACAAACGGTTGCGTATTCTGTCTGACAGGGTCGGCGTGAGATTCCACAGCCTCGCTTCATGATCTGTCCTAAAAGTAGACAGCTGAACGCCGAGGGAGATAGTTGGTAAATTTTCCAACTTTCACTATATACTTACGAGTGGGTACAGCTTTCGGCGATAATGAAACACATAGGGATCCCTCCTTATCATGCCAAACAAGTGACGAATTGAACTTTCTTGTTGGAAGTAGGCACCGAATACAAATCCCGTCAAACCCGCCAGCGCATAGAGCGCACATTGTTGGGCGCCGGCCTCTGTGACCGACATTGCGATGCGTCGCAACTCTTAAAAAACTATGGATATATAATAATGCCCGCTAGCTACTTTTAATTTAGGGTTAATCCTTTTCAGATTTTCTCTACAAACAAAATAAATAGTTTTTAAAAAATGACCTACTGTGCAAACATATTGCTAGTTACCAAAAAAATCATATTTGTATTTGTAAAGTTCTTTTATTTAAAACTATGACACATTCCTGTTAGATAACATCTGATGGGAGCAAATTATTTCTGAGGATCTGGGAATCTCCCCGTTAACCGACACAATAAACCGATTTTGGCTACAGCCTAAGGATCGCCTGTTCTGTTATCCTAATCATATATTCCTCTAACGTTTTGAAACGTGGCTTTCAACTCGTAAATCGTAATAAAGCAGATCAACCTAGACACTTGTAATATATTTATGCGGACTGTTTTGAGCATGGACTCGGGCGAGATTGCTAAAAATGAGAAATATTCTAATCTAAATGTCATGGCAGGGGCAAATTAAATCTAACGAATTTGTTGACAACATGGCAGAGCACCAAAGAAAGATCATAATTAATTTGATTCCAAAAAAACCGAAATCAGGTAATTCAATAGAAAATAGCAAACAACAATTAGTCTAAATAAATCTAAGAATTTTGTGCTAGAGCTAATAACGTTACAGCATGGTTATACCAAAAAAAAAAAAAAAAATTTTTTTTTTTTTTTTATTTTTTTATAAAATTATAATTATAATTTACAATAAAAATGAATGGAAATGTTAATGCGCAACAATTTTGAACGAGAAAGCAGCGTGTTCAAGGTTGTTGTGAGCACCCAGAAAATACTTTAAAAGAATTTGATTGGAAGGACAAAACTACTGGAGAATGGCGGTAACCGCACACGAGGATCTCAATTTAAACCAAAAATGGCACACAAAAAGAATTGTTTCTGTACAGATTCAATTCTGCCTTGGCGAATTGAATATTATAGCGACCAGACACATGAGGCAACCTCATGAATAGGTCGTACCAGAGATATTAAGAGGATCTTTGTCGTGTAAGGATCGTCGAATTCCTTTAAACATTGCTTGATGAAATCCAAAACAAATCTGACCTTATTGACCAAGGTCGTAACATGAGAGTGGAATTGGAGTTTATGATCCGGAATAAACCTAGATCAATAACTTTATTACAGGAACTGTTGACACGCTCGAGCAGTAAGCTGTCGAGGAAGAAAGCCGTTGCCTTCCATTTGAAACAGTTTAGACTTAACAGGTTAACTTGACACCAAGACCTAAATTCGGCAAATTAATCAAAGTACAACAGTTTATTGGGACAGACTAAATAAGCTTTATTAACAAATGATAGCAAGCTTCTGTTACTGGAACTCAATTTGTTTATTTATGTTCTTAATCCTCAAGATAGAGCCTCCCAATTACGCAAAATCTCGAAAAACTTGCGACTGGCTAGGATAGTTGCTGCCGAATATTGCACTTCTGCGAATGCCCTGAAAGAAATTAAGTCCTGCAAGGTGCTCGATCTCACGTATATCGCAGAGAAACTCGCGGATTGTTAGTTCCCCTGGTATGGGTGCATTGGGAAGCACATAGGCCTCCATATAGGGCTTACCCAATGGCAGCTTGGACTCCACCATGATCACTTTGAAAAAGTGAGTGGGCACCGCCACCATGCTGGAGCCGATCATCTGGTATTGCACGCTCCATTTGTCATAGCCCTGTGGTCGGGGCTTGAACAGAGGGCCCGTGCACACATATACTGAGCCAAAATGATGGGCTAGTTCCCTGACATAGATCTCCAATTTGTTCCAGGCACCGCTATTGAAGCCCTGGCCGATCTGCGGCGCTATGTTGGTCAGAAAGAAGGTTTCGTTGCAATCTATTTGCTGGCCACGATGATTTCCAGCCGCTGCCAGATGACCACGATCAAAACCAGAGTGTCTATAGTCGGCGAGCGTCGATCGAAAAGTCGAAGGCACACTCAGATCCGGCCGATAGGTGGCGCGAGCGCGGATAACGCGCCGCGCATCCTGTAGATTCGACTTCTGCAAGTGTTCGCATACCCAATGTGCCACGCGATTGCGACGATCGTAGGAAAGTACAAAGTCGCTATATAGCCTCACATCATCCAAGCCCGGAAAGCCGTACTTCATGATACGCTGCACGCGGTGTGTGGGGTCACTCGCAGAGCTGAAGAAGCAAAACTGGGAAACAGATTTTTAATTGCCTTCAGCTGATCAGTAGGATGCTGGCAAGGTGCAGGCTGCTGGCTTACCACACCGAAGAGCTTTGGGCTGATATAGTAGGCATAGGGATCTTGCTGCACGAGCTCTTGGAGCAGTCGAGTCGCATGGTTATGTTGAAAGTAAACGCCAGCCACAAAGCATCCAATCGCAGAGGCAAATCCAATTGCCACAACCAGCAGCAAGTGCCAGGGCCGGCTCATAAAAAAGAAACTGTAGGAACAACTAGCTACAAATTTATTTGAAAAAAAAATATATATATTAGAATTTAATTACAGAGTCAGCTGTGGTTTTCATGTAAGTTTCAAACTTGGGAGTCATTTTAAATGCGAAGTGATTTTTTATGCGATTTCCAGGGGCTTCTGATAGAGATATTTAAAAAATTTAATTTAGCATGCACTTTTATCTTAAGGCAATTAGAGGAAAAATATTGATCCCCAATCAGTCAGTCAGTATTGCAGAGATTATAAAACGATAAGGAGTTCTCCAGACGGGAGTGCCCGACATGGAGATACTCTAAGCATATATGTACATATATGCATGTATAGAAACTGGAAGTAATAGGAACAAAAAACATTGTTTTATTTTCTAGGATGTCAATCTGAAATATTTATTTATCCAAAGTATGGCATATTTTTTGAAAAGTCTTAGTTTAAGTAATAGATAAATGGACTAACGAAAATAATGAGATATATGTATAGTGAGAAGTGTATGAAACATTAGTTGTGGAATTTTGATGGCTCGCGCAAATTACTTGGATTGAAAACATAATTCATATCGGGTACAGCCAATCATAAAAGCTATTTAACTAAGAAGCTTGAACAATTATTACAGCTAATCACTTATTTGAGATAGAGAACTTTCCAGTCGTTGAGGAGAAGGCACTTGGGTATTGACAAAGTTGCGATCGAGACCCTCAAAGAATTTTAATCCCGTCGCGTTCTCGATATCGCGCACATCACATAGCAGACTATGTAGCTCGGTGTTATCATTGATGGCTATGTTGGGCACCACATAGGCTTCCGCATAGGGTGTGCTATTGATTTGCTTCGGATCGATGATGATAATCTTAAAGAAATGCGTCGGTATGGCGACAATCGTATTGTCCTCCGGCTGAAATTCCAGATACCAGTTGTTGCTCTTCATTTCGCGTGGCAGGTAAATGGATCCAGTGTACACAAATACAACGCCATGATTTTGGGCCATATCATGCACGTAGTGCAGCAGTCGATCCCAGACGCCGGCATTGAAGCCCCGGCCCAAAAACGGTTTTATGTTCGACATGAAGAAAACACGCGCAGCCTCCGACTGCTGATAGATGCTTGGCAGCGTTCCAAATGGCCTACGGCGTACTGAGAGGCTGCGATACTCTTGTGCCGTGGCATTTGTATAGCTGGATTCATCAACTCGTTCGCACATCCACTGAATTGCCGAGTTACGGCGGTCGAACGAGGTTACAAAGTTAAAGGTCTCGTTTAGGTTTATCTCGTTCATGCTCGGGAACCCGTACTTCATGACGGCGCCCATCTTGTGCGAATTGTTGTCCGGGATCTCTTCATAGCATTCGGTAATCGCTCTCACGTTGAAGATATCCAACTGAAATGGGTGTACACCTGTGTTCAGCAGGGTGCTATCGTACAAACAGGCTAGGGGGCATCTTACCAGTCCGTAGAGCTTTCGTCGAATGAAATAGGCATGTGGATTCTGCTGTTCCAGTTTCTTAATATTACGGATCACATGCTGGTGCTGATAGTAGGCACCCAGGGCAAAGAATGTACCGGCTGTGGCTGCAACAATTGCCAGTTTACCACTCAATGGCATGTCTATGTCCATGTCCACATCTCCACCAGCGAAAATAACTATGAAATTTAAAAAAAAAAACTAACTAAAATTTTCGATATAACTTTAAGACGTGTTAAGTTATTTTTTTATTAGAATTCAAAGTGAGAGTTGTAAATCAAAGTTATGTATGCGGCTAATGAATTAAAGAGTATTAAAATGATCGACTCAAATGCTTCTGGCATTTGCCCAAAAATTTTGACAGAAACCTGCAAAGCGATGAATTCTGTGTTCAGTTATTCCAGTCAATACAATTAAAGTTAGACTCAAGTCTGAGCTAGGTAGATTAATTTGTGTGCTATATTGCATTTAGCCCAAGGCTGCAAGCTGGTCTGGAATACCAATTTATATTTTACAATGAAACGAACCTAAGAACGCAACCTAAGCCGAAACACAAATGGTATTTCTTCAAAAATTGTTTCCTTCAAACTAAAATACTTTAAAGGAAAATCCAACGGGTATATTAACCATATTTGGTAGATTCCAATTTGGGCTCAAGAACTGAACTATTGGATTTTTTAAATGGTTTATGACAAATCAAGGCTGGAAACAAAACCTGGACACATGGAGGTGTATAGAGGTGGGTAAAACGTAATTTTGGAGGTATAGTCTTGGGCATTTTATTTATTTTATTAACACACATTTGGATGATGTAGTAGGCCTTGTCAATTTATCAAATATCAGATCTATGTTCGTGTGTGTTTGAGTATATGCGTGCTTTGCGGATGCATGTCTAGAAGAAAGGTAGATCTCTTGTAACAGAAGATTAGACAACTCGTCAGGGGAACTCTTAGTCGGACAAGAATAGAACACTCTTACTAGTTTTTTCTGTTTTGCTAATCGCAACATTAATTGGGCAACTTATTTGTGAGCAAGCGATTCCCTTGACAATGTGCAAAGTTTTCGTGTCCTTTTCTTTGCACCAAGTTAGCACACGGTTCTGCCCTGAAATTTACAGCCAACAACCAACAGCCAACACTTCTACTGTGCACTTGCCAACTGCATTAAGTCAATAAGAAAAGTTGAAGTCATCGTTGGCCCACAGTAACCGGAAAATACAAAGACCAGGCGACTGGCCTACCCCTCCGCCAACGAAGTTTATAATAAGCGCCCAGTGCAACGGCTGACTAAACCAAAAAGCGCCCTTAAGATTTATTCGCAAAATCCCGTCGCACTTTGTTATGCTTAAAAATGTTAGTTACGGATTTACAGTTTTCGGTTCAATGCGAAACTTTGGCGTAGAGGCCCGCAGCCCATTGGGCGGTCCCAAAAAAGTTTAAACGTTGACCAAAACTGCAAAAGAACGAAATGGCGGACTGCAAAATGGAGCGGTTGAGAGCTTGGCCTGGCTACGATCTGGATATTGTTCAAATTGTAAAAACATTTATTTAATTTTATAATGATTTATTTTATTTTCAAAGAAGGCTGCTCTCATTTTGCGACAAGTAAGCTCTTTCTCTGAAGATAAAGTAGATATTTGGGAGTGTGGTGCATGTATCTGTATTCATTCATTATTTTGGATCCTAGGTTATAGGTTATTTATACCCTGAACCCATAGAAAATGGCGAAAAAAGGTATAATGGTTCTGTACAAATGTATGTAACAGGCAGAGGGAAGTGTATATACTTTTGGTCAGTATCAATAGTCGAGTCGATCTAGCCATGTCCTTCTGTCTGTCCGTATACATGAACGCTTCGATCTCAGAACCTATAGGAGCTAGAGACTTGATATTTTGTACATAGGTCTCCATAGAAATCTCATGCCTTGAGCAAGTCGCCAAATTAGGCATTTAGCATCTAGAATAGTATATACAGATCAAGTATCTTTAATTTAGCTACAATAGAGCACTGTTACTTGTTTTCATATATATTTTATTAATGATCAGAGAAGGTTCAAGGTATTCCCTAGTCGGACATTTCCGACTAGAGCCATTTTACTTGTTTCCTTTGTGCATCTACTTGCAGGTCATTCCCGACCAGAGAATTCTACATGTGGTATAGCATGAAAAAACTTTGATAAAGGCGGAAGTGATTACAAACGTATAATAAACGAAAAAAATAAATATATATTTTAATATTGTGCATTTTTTGTAAATATGTGCTTTGTTTATCAGGGGAGTAACATCTTATTTAATAGATAGCGTGGTTTGACCTTAGGCAATTTATGATGTAGGGTAAAATAAAAGAGATATGCAAAACATGGTTACCTGTGTTAATGGGTTCGTGTAACTTCAATCTCAACATTATCTGGGACCCCAAACAGGTCACGTGGTAAACCGAGAATGCTTTAATGACAAACGACTTTAATGACAAACGACTTTTGGGGGTAAGTAAGCCCCAAAGCTGTTGGCTGCCTGGAGTGGCAGTTTTCCCAGTTAATTCCCGCCCTGCTGCCGTCCCCTTGCGTCCTTGTCAGTGGCACAAAGGAACTGCGCAAAAAGTTTGGTGACACTCAAGCGAACAAAGTTAAGAGTAAAATGCGCAAAAGTGCAGTAAATTTTTGGGTACGAACCAAATATTTTAATTCGCAGAGAGAGGTTTCAAGAGGGACTTCCAGTTGGGTGCCGAGATTCGAAATGCTCAATAAGTGTCCTTTGAGCAAGCTGAAGCAGAAGAGCGCAACGTATAGGCAGCCGTGGGCCTGCCAATTAATTTGTGTAGTCTAATTGGTGGTTTTGCCAATTAATTAGCGTGGGCGTGGTTGGCGCCCACAAGCAACCTCAACCCAACCCCTTTTTGGCATATTGATTGACGCCCGAAGGTTGAGAAAGTGTCGGAGCTAGGGGTCCTAATGGTTCCGCCATGTCCCATGCCGACGCTTAAGGGTTTTTGCGGATTTTCTAATCAACGAGCCTCACGAAATTTGCATAATTGAAATGCCGCCTCACGTTCGCCAGGTGTGTGCCATTTATGTGTCCGTGACCAAAGTGCTGAAAACTTGCCACGCCCGCCAGTTTGCAGCTTGTCCTGGCCGCATTTCTCAGGCTGCCTGAGCGATTGACTTGCTAAGTGCCTGAAATTTGTCGCTTCATTTGGTCTCTCATAAATAACATAAATTATTCGCCTTAGTCTCCATAATAAGGTGTGCTACAAATTTGATTTGAGCTGAGCAATTAGACGATAACAGAGCGCTGAGATGAGTTTTGGACTTATTTGCTATCCTCGAGCGTACAAATGGAAAAAGTTGTCAAACTTTTGAATTTATGGTTGTAGTGCCGTAATTATTACGAGCTAATCAGATTCATGTTTAGAATAAATTTGGGTAAGCAAGTGAAACTCATATAAAAGAAAATAGATCGTATTGTTAGGGTTGATGAGTTTTGAGCCTGACAAATATTCAAAATTAATCCTTTACCCCTTAAAATACATATGCACATAGGCAAATATTCTACTATAGGAAACGATTCTCGGGAAGCGTATCTTCCGATTCGCTAAGCCCAGCTCATATATACAAGGTGAATACCTAAAAGGAAATATTACTCTAGTTGGGAGATACTCTTAATCTTCTTCTATCGAAAAACAAGGCCTCACGCCGGAGCAATCTATCGCTGATTTGTTAACAAATTTCAAGTTCAACTACAAGATAAGTACATGTATTTAATTAGTATTCACCCCACCCACACTTAGCGTGAATAGACGGGAGAGTAAATGAGTTCCATTAAACAGTTGTTTATTTTGATATCAATTAAATAATCTGTTTAATAACCGGCGCTCGCTCGCTCGCTCTCTTCATGCGTCGTTTGTTATCTCTAGAGATGAGGGAGAGAGTGCAGACACGAAGTCGCTACTCGAGAATATTTGCTTGGAATAGAGAAGGTAGCGGGCCGTGTTTTTTTCCGTGACTCGTGAACCAGGAGATTTTGTGTTCGTGTACATAAAAGAAAGGCACGACATAACCTGAAAAAGCAACTTTCAATATATGCAATTGAAAAGAAAGCCTTATGGCATTCAAATATTTGATCGCGCATTGAATAGTAACAATAAGTCCTTTTTACTAACATCCAGAAGAATATCATGCTGAATATCGTGCATATCGCGCTGAACCCTGGCTCAAAACTGAGGCATCTGTACCCATCTCTAGTTGGAAGTGTAAATTTGAGTTTCGAGCGCTCGGAACCGATCAGCCAGTCAGTCGTTAGTTGAGCACGCACCATTGAGCGGGACGGAGCTGTTAAATTGGCGTCTGACTAAGTGTGTGTATGCGATCTTTGGGGCAACGTACGAACGAGAGCTTACGCATAAATTCTATAACTGTTCGAGGGCTTGGAAGACAAAGATACAGTCATGCGCTTGCTACCGATCATATTTATAGCTATAGGCGCTATTGGTGTTGTGATAGGTAGGTCAGCTGTCAAATAAAATGTTTTTAATATATATAGACAACATATGTTTTTTATTTGCAATAAATATTAGCGGCATCTTCAACTGAAGCTGCCTCAGCAAATCTGCCCGAGCTAAACCAATGCGATCACAAGTTAACAAAGTCCAATAAGTATTTGGATTATCCATTTTGGAAGAAGTTCTTCAAGCATTTGGTACCCTTTACGAGCAGCGCTCGTGTCAAAATGCAATTCTTTCTATTCAAAAGGGACTTCCCCGATTGCGGGAAAGAACTGTTCCCCAGCGATGATGAGACCTTGGAGCGTTCCGGTTTCGATGCACGGCATCCCACTAGGTAAGTGCCTTAATCGGGCTCAATCTCAAAGCCATTGCATTGGCTGATAAGAGATTGGGAAACACAAATGTGCATATGTGACAGAGTAATGGGAGTTTTCAATGTAAAGAGTATACACTACATGCAAATTGAACCTTTGTATTGGTCTGTAACTTGCACACATATATGCATGTGTGTATCTATTGTTAACCCACATTTGCTTTCTCATTCTAAATATACATTTTTTGCGTCATTTTGATCAGCTGTAGTTTTGCCTGGTGCAAAAATTTGAGTAAGTTTCTAATTAATTGTTTTTATACCCTAGCCCGTTGCAAAAGGCTATAATGTTTCTGTGTAAGGGTATGTAACGGGCAGAATAAAGCATATTCGATCCCATAAGGTATATTTATTTTTCTGAGGACGACGAGCTGAGTCGATCTAGCCTCGTCCGTATGTCCGTCTGTGGAAACGCCTCATCCTCGGAAACTACAGGGGCTGAAGTTTTGAAATTTGCAATATATACTCTCGAGAACTATTTTAAAATTTCAGAATATTTATAAACATCGATTTTGATGCATGGTCTTTTAAGCAAAACTATCTAAGATAAAGATAAAGTAGTAGTTTATCCTTTTGGAAACTCCTTTATTCTTCTCAAACTAAAGAACAAACAATTTTTAAATGTCAAGTCTCGCCATTTTATATGTCATATTTACGCAGTAAACCTTTTTTATAAATATCGTATAATCTCCGAAGGTAACACAAACACAAAAGAATTTGTCGTTGTGATTTTTAGTTAGTATGTATTGAAGTATATCAATATATATATATTTAGGGTATCTCATAGTCGGGACCACTTTTATTTGTTTAATTTTGTTATTCACATGTGAAAACTGGTTTTGTGTTTTTATCAGTTTTTAATGCTCACTATTTAGATCATGGTACAACGGGTAGATTGAATTTTTTGCCAAACATGTAAAAGGTAACAATCCATATAATAGCTACAGATGTAACGAAGTACACTTAGAAATATTCTGCAACAGTGCAAGCAACCATTAATAGGTACGAAATATGAAATTCTAGTTTCGTTGAAATATCGAATTCTCCAACTCTCGCTTAACGGGCTTTGGATTGGTTTCGAGCTCACTAATCACATGTGATATCTTTTTTAAAAACAAAAAGTATTTCATAATTAATTATACAAAACAAAACGACCTTTTTTTGAATATAGCTTTCATTTTCCTGATTTGATTATTGAAAATTCAATACTCTCGCTATATCTGAAATCAATTCGCAGTCGTAATTTTTTTAAAAAGTATTGTATAATTGATTATATGAAAAAAAGCAGATTTTTTTCTGTGGCTTTTATTTTCTTGTTTTGATATCGGCTTGTAATATTCATTTTATATATTTTTTTTTTACTTTTCGAACATTAAATATTTCCGTCTTACAAACTATAGCTTACTACAGGGTATTCTATGGTCAAATACTTACTAAGCAGCGGAGTGGTACGTGTTTGCTTTCATTTCGTTTTTGGCCGCTTATCAGTGAGTCATTCACAGTTGGTCTGAAGTTGAAATACCTTGAATAAAATACAAATGTGTTTATTGTTGTCTGCAAATATGTTGCATGCAAATTTGTTGGCAATTGAAAAACCAAAAATAAATATTGGCAAAATAAAAATAATATGCTTCATATTAAATTGTTTTTAACTTTTTAAGTGCAGCTTTATTTTCTCCGAATTGTTCGGAAATGGCTTCTATATTTACTATAGCTTGCGCTAATTGAGTTTAATGATCGATAAGATTGAGATAAGCTTGGAAGTCTATAAACTAGTATTTTTCCATATGTAATATTTAATACTATCTCTTTTATGGTTGAAGGCTTAGTTATTGCTTAATTAATATTGCTAATTAATAAAATTTGAATATTACAGAATTATCATACACGGCTGGATGAGTCAAGGCAAGGGTTCATTGAATCGGGATGTGAAGAGCGCGTATCTGAGTTTGACTAAACCAAAGGCCAGCACACAAAATAATAATGATGCCGCACAGAGTGAGCCCTACATGGAAGCTCCTCGTTATGAGGATTTTAATATAATTGTGTGCGATTGGAGCAAGATATCTTCAAATGTTAACTACTTTGGTGTTGCCGATATGGTCGAAGATCTGGGCTTTTTGCTGGCCGAGTTTGTGCGTTTTCTCCATATGCGTGCCGGTCTGCAGTTTGACGACGTCTACCTTATTGGACACTCCCTGGGTGCACAGATTGCAGGCAGTGCGGGCAAACAGATCAGACCCTTTCGCTTTAATACGATCTACGCATTGGATCCGGCGGGCCCCAAGTTTCGGGAGCAGAGCGATGAGTATCGCATCGACGCGAGTGATGCACACTATGTGGAGTCAATACAGACGAGCATTGGATTGGGCTTCGAGGAGCCCGTGGGCAATGCCACATTTTATCCCAACTTTGGTAAGGATCAAAAGAAGTGCTATATGTACGGCTGTTCCCATAAGCGTGCCCATGACTACTTTGCCGAGTCCATCAATAGCACTAAGGGTTTCTGGGGCATTCGCTGTGAGCGCCTATCCAAAAAGACGTGGGTACTTTTAGACAATGATGGGGAATTTCGTATGGGTGGCGAGCCGTCAGATCCCAAGAATGGAACGTTCTATGTAAAAACCTATGATAAAAAGCCCTATGCTATGGGAACCAGGCAAGAGCTGGCGAATGCTCCTCGGGAGGATGAGAGAACAACTGAGGTGTATCATTAACATTAATTTTATTATGTGAATAAGCGAGAAGAGTAGCCCAGCTGTGAAATATTGATAAGAAAGTTGCCTTAATACTAATATTGATAAAACGTAAATATAATTTCATTTCATTTGTCAATTCTCTTATAAGTATTTCTATTTTTGAGTACCTTACCATTATTTTTACTATTCGAAAAAAGAAAAGTTTTTAAATCGATGGTTCTCAATATTATTTCTTAAACAAATCATAAAACAATCAACACATCTTCTATTAAAATCTCAAAACTCTAAAAACACGAACGCTAAAAATATCTACAAAATATTCAAAACAAAATATAAGCAATGTTGTATATATTGCTGAGTCTATTGTTGCTCAATATGCTGCTTGTGTTGAGGGGATTTATAATACCACCGTGGGATCCAAGCTATCTGGATGATGAAATGGATTTTCCGGATATACTCAATGAAATAGACTATGAGATGATGTTGAAACGTGCCAAGAAATATCATTTTCCCTACGCTTACATTCAAAATTAATGCCACACTTTGCTGTTGCAAAAATTTAAGCGCATCGAATTTTGTGAACATTTTAATTAAAACCAACAAAATGTATGTTGGCCAAAATCGTTGCAGTGCAGCAAGTTATTGCATTTTACTCAGCTTAATTAGCCGACATTTTAATTATTCATACGCCACGTGTGACCGCCCAAGCAAGAGCACAGCCACCGGCAAGTTTCCCACCCCTATCATAATTTTCACTTACATAATTAAAGTTATATCGTATTCGTGTTGAGGTTGTGATACAAGTTCAGAGACCCGGTTCCATGTTGTGCATAATTCTCTGATTCTACAAGTTTCAAAAACAACTCGAGCAGATTTTTGCAAATATTATGCAAAAACCGAAACGATGCCCGTAGTTGCCCAAACATATAATATATAATCAAACCCCTGTATTGTACATCTGATATACGAATGATTGACCAAAAATATTATTTTCTCATGCCATCCGAAATAAACTTTGGTTTTAAAGCACTACTGTGCTAAAGGTTAGTTAGACTTCGGCATTCCGCAGACTGCCCTGGAATCAGATTTTAATACATACGTATTTTGACTGCAAAACATTCTCTTGTCCAATTTGGAAAAGTAAATGAATTTCATTTTCAGATTTACCAATTTCCTAATGCTTACTGTTTCTTGATAGGTTAAGTGACAGCTTAAAAGAAGTTTAAGACGAGTGATTGGCGTACCAAGCCACAAATATGTATTCATTCGAAATTACGAGTGTGGCAATAATTTATGTTAAATTACTTTTCATTTTATATGGACCTCAGGACCTGTGTTGACGGATAGTTTCCAATTTAGGATTATGCAAACGACAATCGTAAGAGCTGTACTAATTGTGTGTCCAGGTTTCGGGTAATTTGATTATTTAAATTTCATGCCAATCGCATATAAATAATTTATGAGACGTGCGTCGTCTACTGGACCTGAGCTGGCATTCTAATTAAGACATGAACATAATTCTGCAAATGTCTCCCAAGCTAGCACTCACCACAAGCAAACCAATAGCCATTATTACAAGACCAGCAGCTCACATATACATATATCTACATGTGTACCCAAACCTCCCCCAGTTCAGTTGACTTCCCCCAATGCAATTTACACTTTCAGCACTGTGCACAGTTTGGAAACCTTTTTGTTCAGCTTGAAGACCAATTTGTCGCCTAGAAATGCTTCGTGTGGAAGCAATATAACTCACTCTTTGTGTGTGTGATGCTTTGAGTCTGCTTTCCGCAAAACGTATCCCACTTAAAAGGAGTTCAAGAAAAGAAAAAAAAAATTAAAATAAAATCTGTAAAACTTCTGGGTAAAAGGTGCGTGCATAAGCTCACAAATGAGACCCTGGGTAAAACAACGACAATGACTCGACATCAGTACTCAACGGCAAGGGTTAGAGAATACTTAAAGTTCTCGGATTGACAATGCGCCCACACACTCATAAAAGTTTATGCGAACACGCACTTAGGTCAGCAGATACTTATGTATCTCTTATGTGTCCGCAACTTGTACATTGTATCTATGCCTTTTTCACAATTTTATAGTATTTTTATGGCGTACAAGTTTTGTATTTTGTATTTCCTGTTCCCCTTTCTGAACGCGTCCTGTTCCAAAGCCTTAATGTATTCAAATTTGAAAGGTCTGCCGGGTTTCAGTTTTAACATCTTCTTAAAACTTATCTTCAATATAGGATTCAGGTCTATGCAGTTAAAGTGTTTCAAGTTTAAAGTTTTAAGAAAAATCAACCTTTTATTAGGAGTACTTATAATAGCCAATAACAAGGCTGAGAAATATATCCGAATCGACAAGAGAGTACAGCCACCTTGGGAACACCAAAGAATTAATGCCCTTGTAGAAAGGAAAATCCTTATGGCTTTGCAGATATGTGTATATATAAAGATCTTAAATGCAGCGTTTGGTGAAAATATCTTTTTTGTTCCTTTTAATTGACAAAGCATTTACAGATACAAAACATTCAAATAATATAATATAATTGTGCAACCTTAATGAGATCATATAGATGCAACATAGTAACACATATAAATATCGAGTTTCAGTTAGATGTCTTGGAAAACAGAAAAGTTTGTTACACAAGAACCTGCTTTACGCTTTTCGCTATAGTGGTCCGATCTGGCCGTTTCCAACATATGACACATTGTCATGTTCTATTAAACTTATAAGCACGACTGAATTTATTTGGATTGCTCTGGCGCCTTTTGATCAAAATCTAAAGAAAAAATTTTTTGCATGAAGCTATGTAGTTATTTCTTACTATACTCTTCTTTAATTTCGCTGAATACTACTTTGTTTGACTCTGCAGCCCTTGTTGTAGACAGAATCCCTGGTGGCAAAGCATAAGTTCACGTAAGTATAACTTGCAAACAAATATGTGTGTGTGTGCGTGTGTACATGTATTTGAATTTGTCTTCTTGTAGGTTCACTTCTACGCCCAGCTTTGGGTCATGTCCATTTTTGCGGTGTGATTTTATGTGCAAATTTTAAATTATACAATTTGAGAGCCATGAAAACATTTTTATACGTCGGGTTTGTTGTTGTTCTGTTCGGTGTTGAAAGGGACAATGAGTTGCTAAATGCTTTGAATATTCTTTTGGCCATTGCTTGGGCTGCATGCATAATATATGTAAGTACGTTATGTAGCCAACATTCTTTTCCTTCGAATCTCACACACTTACACATACGCATTATAAGGGATACAAGAGCTTTTATGTGCTGACAGGTTGAGTGTGTCATGTGGTTTTTCCTGGGCAGAATACTTTTTGGCCTGCTGCTGCTGTCACTGAAACCAAGAGTTTTGGTTTTCATTCTTATTCGCTTGAGATAGAATGATGTTGTATGAAATTTGTATATTCTGTATCAGATTCGGAAATTCAGCTTTTTTTTTTTCTCAAATGGCCCACTGTTTTGTGTGGAATTTCCCAAATCGTTTTGAATATAAGTTGGATGCGAATCGGACAAAACTTAAAACTTCACCGAACAAATCTTAGAGTCGCACTTTCCACCGAGTAAGCTTAGATTCTGCGAAAAGTGTGAAACACTTCTCAAATGATTTTTCGTATAGATGTTTGGAAATAAATTTGTACACATGCAACAATTTTTTGCACTTGTTCAATTACGGAATTAGCTACACACTGCGTATACGTAATACATTCATAAATATGTGTACCACTTTACATTTTTATATCGAAAATGTATGGTTTTACCTTATTTGTTATGTACATGTACATGTATAAAAATGTTGTAAATTGCACATGTAGTTTTTTTTAAGCCATGCACATATCAATCAATATGGATGTGTATTGAGGTTTATTGTGTATATCTAGACGATTATAGAGCTACAGGCACCAAATATGGCATGTACTTTAATCGCTAGTTGCGTTTGTAAATTGTACAGGGACAACACGGGGATAGCTTCATGTAAGCTAGTTCAAAAGAACACAACGACATGATGAATTCAACAATTGAACTGAATTATCACCATATCCAAATCATGCTCGAACTTTATTTATTGAGAAGAGTGCACTTCCAACAACAAACTCTTTTAAGGATCACTCAGAAAGCTTGAGAGAAAATCTGTTTTCCCTATTTATTTGCGGTGTAAAGCGTTTATTTTTGTTATTTTTATGTCATGTAAAATGGACTAACTGGGAGATTTTTTCGCTGCCGCTCTTAATCGTAAGCCTCTTGAAGCACATAACAAAGTACGCACTTTGTTAACATTAAACATAAAGTCAGCGATAAAGCGATGGCGCCTGCTGCAAATGGTTGCTCTAGCGCTTGAAATTATTTTTGTTATTGCCTTTACAACTTTTTCTTTATGCCCACGTGTACAAACAGTTATGTGTGGGAGTGTGTTACATTGCGTTGCACTCAAAATGGCGTTAAGCTCGTTACAAAAGGCAACGCAGCGCAACAAGCAAACAACAAGAGCACAAAGCTCAAGAGAGTATGAGGAAGTGGGAGACCAGAAGCTTCGCCCTAATTCAATTATGTGTGTGTGTGTGTGTGTGTGTGTGGTGTACACACTGGCCAGACCAGCCAGCAAATATGAGAGAGAGCAAGTGAAACAATGCAGACCTCTGTCCAACTATTGCCCAGGCTCAACCTTGTTATTATTATTTTTTATTTGGCGCGCGCATTTCTACAAATTAAAAGCGAGGTCAACTTGAGCTCCCAGCCCGACATTATACTGTCCAACTAGGTTTTACAGTGTTTCACCCATTATCATTGTCAGTGTTGCCATCGTCGTTTACGCAACCACAAAGTGTAGCCGGCACGACCCACACGACAGCAACGAGAACAACATTTATGGAAACTATTTGCAAATGCAAACAGTATTACAAACAAATGCAACGCTGGGCACATTGGCTTACAGAAATCGAGTGCCTGAAGCACAAGATGCTACTGACTCCCGTAGCTGGGTCCAAGAGGCGAGAATCGGAGCACGTTTCATGTTAAGTATACAAGTACATATACATATAAGTACTATCCATATGTATCTTACACAAACAACAACAGTACCCGGAAAGGCAGTTTCTCCCCAGTCGCCAACTGTGCGGTAGGTCAGGACTCAGAAATAGCAAAAAAATCGTAAATTGAAACAAGTAAAAGTAGTGGCAATCGAATTTTAAATACCCTTGCGGACCTATTTGGATATAGATATAGATATAAAAATAGATTGCTGCGATGTTCTCTTAGTAAAGAAATGTACGAAACGCATAGATTTTTCTTATGTATTTCATCACCTATTACCTTAATTATCTTAACTTTGTCAGTCATTGTGCAGCATTACAGGGTATAAAAGCCAGTTAAATAAGAAACAGCAGCTGGAAAAGGGCACTCTTCTACTTCAGTCCCCACTTTTCACCCACGAGCAAAGAGAATAGCAAATAAAAATCAGATTCGTCCGTGGCCAAGTCTCAGACAGGGAAGGGTTAGGGAGGGAAGCGAGTTGGGCTGGGCAAGTCATGGCAATTGGCCGCCTTCTGTCTGACGTTGTTAACCCTGCAAGTTATGCATTCTTAATTTAATCGCTGGAAATTGACTCTCCAGAGTGCGAAGCTCGGCAAGGCTTAGCACAGCTCCCGGGGTTCTGTCTTTTTGTATGCTTTAGCTAACTCCTTAACTGGGTCTGGCGAACGAGCAATTTTGAAAACTTTGCTGCAGAGATTGGACATATATCATACGATTATGATTATATTGCATAGTTTGCAATATTCAATGGCTTGGAAAGCTTTCTGCCCAAACAGACATTAAGCTCCGTAGATATTACAAACTTCTCCACACTTGCACACAACAAGCATGCAAATAGTTGCCAGACGTTGCAAAACTTAGTTTTGCAGAGGGCGCAACTGTCTGTGCAACTTAAGAGAAGGCATTATTTTGCTGCAATTTCGAGACCTGAGTTCAGGGGAGCCAGAGAAAATTTAAAAAGAGCTTGCTTTAGTATACTCACTGAATGTATTAATTGCTTAGTATATAGTTAATTGAATTCTTTTCACGAATTACTATTGTAAGAACTGTGGCAGAAAACGATGCGTGCGTGTGTGTGTTTTTGTTTATGTATTTATAGAAGGAAGCTAGAAAACTTAAACCTACAATTGTAGGGCGGTATATACTGCCCGGGGTATATGCTAATCGGACCCTAGCGACTAGGGCAATTTCTGTTGTTAATAAAAATTTATAAGTATACATTTTAATATTTATTAGAATATACCTTAGAGCACGGTGTACGATCCAATCATAATTGCAGTTCTATTTATGTGTATGCATTTGCGCTAGCTGCACGTGAACTACCAATAAAAACATAGCCCCGCGGATATTTTAATAACTTCTGTGTTTCTTAACCGATCTTGATGATATATAGAATAGACGTATATTCTCAAAAAAAAAAAACAATTTATTTAAAATTGTGGCTTAAATTGGTGGGTAATTCCAATTGATTTATTTATCTGATTTATAACTTTTTAGGGTAGGCGAGAGGGGTGTGGAATAGTATATATAGATATCAAGTATCTTTCATTTTATAGCTATCGCCAGCCCTTGGCCTACACAAATTAATTATAAATCAATATCAAATAGCTATAAATAATAATATTGACGGTTGCTTTAATACATATATTTAAAAAGTCTAAAAAATTAAAATGTAGAAAGGGTTTTGATACATGTATAACTAAGCTTGCAAGCCCAGCAAAAGAATATCTAAAATATTAAGAATTTTTAACTTTGATTTGACTTCAATTTTTTGTGCTATTTTGTACGAAATTGTATTTTCTATAGTTTTGCTGCAGTTTTCTAGTTTTGTCAAGCTCTTCTGCTTGGACGCAGCTGTTGATTTGCTGCGTTGACATCTTTTTAATTTATAATGCAATCGTGCGGATTGTCGCCTTTTGGGCCTGTGTGACAGGCAATGCATGTGTGTATGTAAATGGATACGGGGAATATGGCTAAGCACGCGTGTTGTGTCGCCGTCTGCCGTGCTGTTGTCTTCTGTGTTTGTTCTCACGAGATTTACAACGTGACGGCGCACAAGGCGAGGCAGTTGTCCCTGCAGGTTGACCCAGGCGCACCTGCCACCTGCCACCTGGCAACTGGCAACTGGCAACTGGCAACTGGTGCCGCACAGTGCCTTGGGTAATGTCATCGACGGCGTTCGCAACACGTGCCAAGGACACTGATTTATATGTTTTCCATTTTTGTTTTATTAGCGTTCCGTATCTTTCATCCCTTGCCATGGCAACGTGCGTGGCATTAATGAGCCGCCACAATACAGGTCCCAATGCCTATCGTAATGCTAGGCCCAGGCCCAAAACTATGGCACTACGAGTTGAATTAAGGGTCCATTTTAAAGCGGACGCCGACTGCGCAAATTAAAATTGGCATGAAATAGTCATAAATTGCGCATTGGCGCAGTCAAATTTTCCAGCATCAATTTAAAGTCAGTTTCATTTGAATTTTCAACACGCAGACAAAGCTGCCGGGGGGAGCAGTTCGTGCAGATAAATGTATGGAGCCGTCCATAAACCCAACAGCTGTGGCCGTCTCATGGGCGGATGTTGCATGCAACTGCGACGGAAATGGCTGCGCATATCCAGGGGCAAGCCAATAGTTTGCGGTGCTTTGAATGCGTCGCATTTGCGATTCACGGAATGAATGGATTTCTATGAGTTCCCGAAATAACATTTACCTCCAATATACCAGCTACACGAGTTCCAGCAAACGCTTTCGATTGCAAACTGTTTGGTGAACCTGGTTTTCCACATCTGTTCAATCAGGTATTAGTTTGAAGTTTAAAACTTGGTTTTTATAATTTTGACTATTTTCATAAGAACAAGTTAATTTATTGTATTTAAATTAAATACATTTACTATTTGTATATAATGTTTGAAATTTTCGAAGTTTTAATATTAAAAGTAATGAAACTAAAAGCTTTTAATTAACGCAATATAACGAACAGCTCAAAATAATAGATTGTTTTTAATAGTCTAAGTGGTACAAAATTGTTAGGCTTCTCGAGATGTCGAAATCATACATACATAAAATGATCCTAATGAATTTCGTAGTAGATTTTGTAAATTAAAAATGTTTACATATATCCGTAATTATTATTTCAAAACAAATTTTTTGTTTTGTCATTTTGTACATATTATCTTTCAAATTTTTACTCTATTCGGTAAGATACATGTCCATCATATTTTGATTCCCCATAGTGCTATTCTTCCTGATCAGAACCTTTGACGGGCGTTGTTACTGTTGTTAAAGATGTTAAAGTTGTCGTAATAGTAGATGATTCTGTAACATCTTCTGTAGCAGTAGTAACAGATAAGGCTGTAGGAGTTGGCATAGGAGTAGTTTTAGTTAAAGGTTCTGTCTTAGGAGTAGTTGAAGGTGTTTCCGTAGTAGTTGTAGTAGTAGTAGAAGTAGTAGTAGTAGTAGTAGTAGTAGTAGGCTCTTTCGTAGTAGCAGTAGTAGTTGACGCCCCTTTCGTAGTAGCAGTAGTAGTTGACGCCCCTTTCGTAGTAGCAGTAGTAGTTGACGGCCCTTTCGTAGTAGTTGTTGTAGAAGACTCTGTTGTTGTTGGCCTTGTTGAAGGTATTGCGGTTGAATCTTGTTTTGAAATCACTTTGACCGCCTTTAAAATCCAATCGTGTTGCACAGCCACATTGGCAAAAACAGTGGGACCAAAGCACAAAAACTTTCCAAAAGAAACAACGCCCACAAGTTCTCTATTGACAACTAGCGGACCACCAGAGTCACCATTGCAAGCGCCTTTCTTCCAATCAAAGGCGCAGACCATATCGTTAGTTATTATCCCAAAGTTGATTTTCCAGCATAATTTGTGGCTCATAATTCGCAGTTTCACGCTTTGCAATTGCGTTGGTGACACGGGCAGCTTTTTACGGAATCCCCAACCGGTTACTGTTGCGGAAGTTTTTCTGCCAGGAGTTGTCCTAGCCAGGGCAATGGGCTGCACGCTTCTCCCGAAAGTGAGGGGCGTACTTAGGCGTATTACGGCTATATCATTTGCATATGATGGTTGGTTAAAGCGTTCATGACTGAGAGTTCTGGCTACCCCGATCAAAGTGCCACCCGAGTTATGGTAAGTAGAACCAACCCGGACTCTTAAATCCGTATGGGCCCTACCTGAAACACAGTGTGCAGCAGTTACAATGATTTCTTCGCTGTAGATGGAACCCCCGCAGACGTGCCTCCCAAGAAATTGCAGCGAGATCTGCCAGGGTGCGTTCTCGATGACTTCATTCGAGCCACCAATAATGCGATTGCTCGTAAAGGATCCATTTAAAGCAGGCTCCAGGTGGGCAGCCACTAGAGTGGTTGTCAAAAGCAGCAGAAAACACTTGAAACACATTTTTCACACTAAGTTAAAAGATTGTTTGTGACATACTGGCAAGACAATTCGCTTTTATAGTCGAAAGTATTGACGCACTGGTAATACATCATTGCACTATACTGGAATTTTAATAGAATTCAGATTTCGAAAGCTTTAAAAGTAGCCAGACTTATCTTACACTTATTCATATTTTACGCATTTCTCGTTTAGAGCTATCAACTTTATGCTTTTTACTTGTGGATGCCACTCAAAACCAAGAATATATTTATATTGTATTCTCTTATGAGGGTATTATTATTTTCACAGGAAATATGTAATGCATAGAAGACGAATTTTAACACGTTTGTATGACTGGCATTTTAAAAGAATTTATTTATCGAAAACTTTAAAAGAAGGCTGACTTATCTTAGACTATTAATATTTTACATATTTTTCGTTTAAGGCTATTAACTTTATGCCGTCTACACTTGGACTTATCTAGAAATACTTCAGAAAAAGCACTGAAAATGCATCTTTTTTGTATACTCTAATGTATACCCAACTTTTCAGTATCTTAGTTAAGCATACTTTTTTTTCATCTCTTTTCCTCGAAGAGAAAAGCTGATGAAAACGTTTTTCAGAACGTGGTCTTTTGAGGTAGTTTGTATGTTGCGGTCATATCTTTATCAACAAGCAGCCAACTTCGCCAGCCATCGAACAAAGCCAACAATCCGCGGCGCGCTTTTCATTTCAATTTGCCAGCAAAGGCCGTTGGGCGATAGAGGGGTGGCGGAAGGCAAAAGATTTGTGGACAGATTGGCCCGCCTGACTATGAGGAGGAATTCGGGCATTTTAGCCAATTTAGTTTAACGTTGCTTTAGATGCGGATGCGGATGCAGATCTGTAGCAGATGCTGATGCTGCCTTCATTCAATTTCTACCATGCCCACTTAAGCATTTTGAATGCCAAGTGCATTGGATGATGCTTTGCTGGCTCTTGGCTTGGTTTAATTGGGCGCACGCAAAGCGATGGGGTCCACCCCGCCAGCTCGGACCAGCACAGGCGTCAGCTCGACGAAAGCACCTGCAGAATTAGCTCAATCGGCACCTGGCCCCCTGCCAAACTTGACACTGGACAACGGCCGGGGTCAAATGCACATTGCCACCTTAGAGAGCCGTTAGATACATGGCTGCTTGCAATGTGTGGATTGAAAAACGTTTTAATGGACCAGGTTTGGGGGCCACGTGTCTGGAATTTTGCGTTACTCCTTGAAATTTGAGTCACATCATCCGCAGCCCCGGGGGCTGAACGTGAAGAGGTTTTGGGGCTTGGCGTTCACATGCATACCGAATTGGCTTAATTCAATAAAATCTTCAACAAAGTTGCTTAGCCGCATGTGTATGGCGCGAGGGGGTTTGTTGGAGAAGGGAGGAACCCAGCCAGTTATGAGTCAGCAGCATTTTTCACTGGCATTTGAAATTGCTTTTGTGCGCCTCATAGTCGATTGTAAGGGGGCGTGGCAGCAACAGCAGCCACTGGCCTTTTTTCAGTTTGTTGTTCACAAGTCTGGAAAGTAATTCTATTAAAAACTCACAGCAACAGCAACAACAGCCACGACATCGCCAACAACAACAATAAGTAATAATAATAAATGCGAAGTGGAGTCGATAACATTTTTAGCTTTATAAACAAATTTGTTGGAGCTCAAGGCTTGGCAAATATGATATTCCATTAATTTGATGGATGCTCGATTTTTTTTAAGCGTTTCAGCAAAAATTCACACTTCAAGTGCACCCACGAGGCGTATGATTAATGCAGCTTGCATTTTTTTGACCAGTCGCAAAGTCAGCAACGAGCGATAGAATAAAGCTCTCTATACTTACGCCCACTACCAAGAATATGACAGATGACAATGAAAAACACAGGAATAACATGAAATATAAAAAACTGTGAGTTGGATGACTATCATGTTTAATATATAAGGTATACACCATTGTATGCTTACATATGGTAGAAGTTGTTACCCAGCATTGCTGGAGTGGATTTTCTATGTAATCTATGAATCTTAATCAAAATGTTTTTACATTGATATGTATTTACCAATTTAATGTTTTGAAGGATGCTAAAGAAAACGCTCTAATCAACCGTTTTCGCTTACGTTTTGCCTGTGGTGCAAACCTTACAAACGTTTTCATTATTTTACTATGTTTATCTTAGAAAATAAGTTTGAAGCTGGTTGGACTAACTTGAAGATATCCCAAGATAACCCCGGACGCAACTTTTTCCCATGCAAAGTTATTTTATGAAAAAAAAAAAATAAAAAAAAAACCCCACCCCACATATTTTTTTTTTTTTACTTAAACCCCTTTTTTTTGTCGGGTATCTTTTCTTTTTTTGTCTTACAAATTTATGTGGTTTTTTTTTTGAAGCTAGGAGCCAGACATGTTAAGCGTGATAAAAATACATATGTAAAATGTAAAAATATATGGCTCCAATAGTGAAATAAGTTTAGGTCAAACTTTAATTTTTAATTATGTGCAAATTGCAGAGAACTTCAAGGGACATTGCGAAAGGAAGGGGGTCGGGTTGTTCATTTCCTCGTTACCGTTTGCAAGTTAAAAAGGAGACGAAGAAAATTATTGCGCTCACAAAGCGAATAAACACAGAAATAAGTTTACATTCAAACTACATACAAGGTTCCCTTGAAAGGAAGGGGAATGTTATCATCTGTGCTCTATTTAATTGCATCCCAATAGAGCACATTTGAAGAACTGCTATTAAACAAGCAGGTGGAGGAAAAAATGATTGAAAGGCGTTTCCCTTCAATCTTTTTCTTTCTGTGATAGTAACAATAACTAGCCAAAGAGTTGATCAGCTGTCTGTGGGCAGAAGAGCAGGCGCGTTTCTGGTGATGGCAACAAGTTAGATATTAAGGTAACAAAGC
Source organism: Drosophila lacicola (assembly GCA_035045355.1). Classification (NCBI taxonomy): domain Eukaryota; kingdom Metazoa; phylum Arthropoda; class Insecta; order Diptera; family Drosophilidae; genus Drosophila; species Drosophila lacicola. The sequence goes on along the minus strand of JAWNPB010000076.1, from coordinate 93,029 downwards.
TTAGCATGGAAAATGCTTTCCTGTATTCTGGCTTTTAATTCTTATTTTGAAGTAAAAATTATTCTTTTAAGCAAAGTTAAGGAAAATATGCTCCGCAAAAAGAGCTCACTACATTGCGCACGAAATATGTAATCCTATAGATTAATTACGTTACCTATTGTGTCACCCGTCGAAAATTTAAAATTTACAAGTCCTACCATGAACCGCCATTTCCATCGCGTTTGTAATGAAAAATGGCCTATCACAGTATTTAGCTCATATTCTTGGGAAGATATTCTAAAATCCCATATAAAAAATATTAACATATTTTTTTGCAATTGTTTGTAACAGACAGAAGGTAGAACTTTTAAAAAGGTTATTAGTTGATCTAGCTAAGTCTGTCTTTGTTAACGCGGCGATTTCGGAAACTAGAATAGCTAAAAACTGTAAATTTAATACATATAAAAGAATTAATCATTTTTGATGATAGCTCCTACCATTTCCCAAACAGGTGTTACAAAAATGTCTTTGTAAACGAAAACAACAACTAGATGTAACTTTTAATTGAGAGGAATTTGTAGATTTCATTATGAAAATAAGCTTGCAAAAAAAAAACACATGAACATAAGACAACAAATAGAGTACGAAGCTGTAATATTCACCAAAGCAATCAGAAAAGGATCATTCAATTTCACTCCAATAAGAGAATAGAGGTTGCACCGAAACTCGAAATTCAAGCCTGATTATCCAAGACGATAAACAAAGGATAAACGGAAATGGTAAGAATACTGAAGAAAGTATGGATATTAAAACATTTTTAAAACACGATATAATTGCATCAATAAATGGTTTTGATATGAAGCTTCTAAAGAGTTTCAATTTTATGTGAATTTAAAAATTCCTTTCAGAAACAGCGGCATCTTAGCTTTCTCTTTTCTATATTGCCTGATAGACGTTTCCACTCAAGACAAAATGGCCGTTTAAACAATGTGAGTTAAATTTATTGTCAAGCAATGGAATTTACGGATCCACTATTCAAGAATTTTTATAAACTAAAGCCGATTACAAAATAGAAAGTATCACAGATTTTCATTTTCCAGTAACGATGATTGTTACAATGACTTCCATCTTATAAATACGTAAAATTAGTATATGACTCAAGTTGTATGTGGCAAACTGCAACTGATAAATCTTTATTAATTCACATTTTACGTGGTATTTTATAATATTAGAGCATATTTTTATGAGTGTATATTGTATATTCGTAAAGTAACCTTTGCAAGTTACTCAGGCAATCTTTAACCCGAACATTCGCGATTAGCTTACTCTTCCTTCTTGTTGGTCTGTATTCGCGCAATGGAATATATATTATTTAATTGATAACAGAAAAATCACCAGATGCACACCCTGCATATCAATTATAGCTCAACTTTAACCTAAGAGTCTGATAAGAAACTATATCATTTAATATATGAGCTTTCATTTTGCAGTACGCGCTTGCATAAATTTCAGTTGCAAATTTGCTGTATAGAACGCGGTTTGCGAGTTTCGGATTGTTTATACAAAATGTACATATACCTGAAACTATTGTTCATATTATTGATAACGTCATTGCAAGTGGTAAAAAGCGAGTTACTAAAAAATCCCGTAAGTTTTCAAATTACTTTGATCATGAACTATGATTGTTAACCAATGAGTTAATATATTTCAGCATTGCGCTGTCTCCAAGAAGTTGGATGAGCAATGCGGGGGCTATTGCTACGGCATAGTCAAGCCGCTTTTGCAATATGCTGCCTCTATTCGGTCAAAAGAAAATCAGTTCGGCGAACTAATTGATAAGATTCAGAACCTTGAAGCAACTATTAAAATGTTAGAGAGCCAAATAGAACTAAATAATAAACACACAAACAATTGCTTGACCAATAATGAGCTGAATGTCTCTAATAAGGCCCTTGTGGATAAAATCCAAGATATGATATTTGCAAAAAATAATAATGAAGCTCAATCAAACACACAGCTAAGGAACAGAGATTCGGAAATATTGGAACTTAAAGCTCGAGATATAGCGAATTCAGCCAAAATTAAAGAACTAGAAAAGTCGTTATTAGAAAAAAACACAAAAATCCTAGAAAATTTAGATTCAAGCTGCATTGGTAAGCTGACAAATATATATGACATAAAAGTGCCTGGCACGAGCTCCTTTGCCGTGCCCTGTGATTCGAGTCTGGCTGGCTCCGGCTGGATGGTAGTTCAGCGCCGACAGGATGGGACTGAAAACTTTAATCGCACTTGGGAAGACTATCGGTTGGGGTTCGGAAATTTGCACGCAGAGTTTTTCATAGGACTGGAAAAACTCTATTTATTGACCCAATCGCAGCCACACGAATTATATATATATTTAAAAGATTTTAAAAATGAAGTTCGATATGCGAGGTATAGTAAATTCCTCATTGGTAGTGAGGAGGAAAACTTTAAGTTAAAATCATTGGGAAAGTATTCGGGAAACGCAGACGATGGAATGGCTCCACATATCAATATGGAGTTCTCAACACCTGATAAAGATCACGATACTGGCAGTCAGCATTGCGCACAAGAATATAAATCGGGGTGGTGGTTTCATAAATGCTATACCAGGTAACTTATATAAAACATCAAGTAAAAGTATTAACCTGTGTGTAATTTGTAGCAATCTAAATGGAGAATACAGGACGACTAGACTTGATCAACTCTATGGCATTGATTGGTTTGAGTGGCACAAGGAATCGCTTAAATTTGTTCAAATGATGATCAGGCCCACAAATTAAAAAGCTTTACTAACTTTACAACTTTCATTTTTATTTGACAAAATTGAAAATAATATTGTACTCAATGGTTTTTTTTATTCTTGCTACAACAAGCTAAGTCGATCTAAAGGACATATGAACATAACTTATAAACGAAATCTTATTAATTGGATGAAGGTTAAGATTGGTGAACAACGCACTGTAGTTACCTTATGTGGTGTGGGTCTACGATAAGACGGGGCTTTTGGAAATTCCACCTGCAAGTATTGAATAATCTTGAAAAAATTTGTTTGCTCAAGTTAGTTTTAAAAGATATTTTTTCGAATTTGAGGGGCGTTTGACACTTCTTGCCAAACATTTGTTGGGTTTCATTTCCAAAGGTCTTTACGAAAAATGATTTAAGATGTGTTTCTCACTTTTTGCAGAGCCGCTGATTCCAACATTTGCTTCTTTATTTGATGTATTTTAAACATATTTTGAAATAGAAGTGGAGATTAAGATGGTACGGTTAGATTTCAATTATCCCCGGGCTTGTAATTGGTGGAAAGGTAAAGTCTAAAAATTTTAGAATAAAACTTTCCACAGGCAAGGCCGGCTAATACTCGCTGGTATTTCATACATATAAAAGGTCGAAAATGAGTTTTCGTATTAATACAAAATGAATATATCACATATATATTATACTTATGTTTTTCGGCGGTTATATCTTCTAAATCAACGGTTGAATACATTTTATGTATTTATGGTCAACGCATATTCAACATTCTGCTTGCAATTGGCATCCTTTCCGGTTACGAAAAACAAGGAAAACCGCCTGCCAAATTGGTAATTCATTTTTTTTGCACCGCACCAATGCAGCTGCCACTTTTTATTATGCTCATCAAAAGTATATAATTCAATTTTTCCAATCGAACAAATCGCTGCACGATGTGAGTAAAAATGAACAAAAAACCGATAAAAAAGATGAAATGAAAATTGCGCATACGTTAAATAAATGGTTGGCCATAAGCGCCCTTTGCCCAAACTCCCACATTACCTCGTAGCCCACGCCCTATCAAAATCAACTCTTCTATAGCATAGAGCTGGAGATGAACAACACTTTTCTGGCACAACGCGACACGAACCTTAACTGATAAGCTACTGGCTTTCCAAATGTTCCGAGCATTTTTATGTCTGAACAAAAATACCTTTTCAAAAACTAAGTTCGATTCATGAAATATAGGTAAAACAACCCAATAAAGTTTCCTTCTTTGCTAAAAATTTCATTTTTTCCTTTAAATTTTGAAAGTTTCCGATTTAATTTGCACTAAGCACGGTTCGTAAACCTTTTTTCTATTCTTATCGTTCCTTGCGTTTTCATGAATTTCAAAATTTTGTATTTGCACTGTGCACTATATTGATCTCTATCCAAATTGATGTCTTCCACACATGGTTAAATAAATTAAATTTGTTAGCCCCATTCATTCTTATCTTAAGGGCGTGGTGTCCCTTAAATATTTAGAAAAAAAATAAGTTCATATATATGCATGTGTACAGATTTATCCTTAAGATCCTAACCGATCTAGTAGAATTTTGAGAGTATTCGTATATTCGCAAAAAAGAGAACATAATTAACATGCGGCTCAAAATTGTTGTGAGGGTCTCATTATTTTGCGGTATGCAAATGATAACATATACTTAATCTGTGTATACTATACAATGTGTCAGATTTTGTGACTCTAGTTCATGAAGCATTAGAGATAAGGTAAAAAAAAATGATGTCATTTGTATTAATTGCTTGGTAAGTGGGAAAATTATCGATGATTTTTGGGAAATAGGAGCATCTTCTGCCCTTTCTACCCACTTTGAGAAGGTTCAGAGTATTATAAGATGGAATTCAGACTACAAAATGGTTCTGTTCAAAACTGGCTTGCAGCCTTGACAGTATTTTAACACATTACAATAGAACTAATAATTGACAGACAAGGGCTTATACATAAGAACATATCATTTAAATTCCTTTATTGTTTCCTATGCGAAACACATTTAATTACAAAATTATAACATTCACAAGGTTTTGCACAGCAATAGTCTTCAAATCGGATTCAATTATTCCTACATTTAGAAAATTAATATTCGCAGCAAATTCGATCCTTCAACAAGAGCCTTTTCTTGTGTTGTGAGCTTTCGTGACACTAAATAGTACACGAAATGCGCCCATCGCTGGCATAGGGAAAATATCCATTGCGTTCCGGTATCGGTAATAAATCATGTCATTGCATTGTGCGGGTCGCAAGTTCTTGGGTTTGGTTCTGGTTCTGGTTTTGGTTTGCCTGGCCACAAAAGAAGTTTTGGCAAGTTTTATGCAGTCGCTGGCAGCATTTCGATATTTTGGCAGTCGGCATTTATCATACGCAATGTGTGATTGCCACAAGCTGTGGCAGCTGTTGCAGCTGCTGCAACTGTTGCAACTGCAGTGCCACGGAGCGTGTCTTTAATTGCTGGCAATTTCCGAATGTTGACATTTATTAAAACAATAAACAAATTTGCACACACATTTTCGGCTATTCAAAAATTTTAGCATTTCATATGCGGCGCCATTTCTCATGCAGCCAAAATTGCCAGAAGCAACAGGAAGAGAGTCACATCTCCCCGTCTCAGCCAACATGGCAACATGATAGAACATAAACATGAGGCTCACGTACAATACATAAATATTTTAATTCAGCTGCATTTTGTTGATAGTTTTATGTTGCGTCGCTTTTCGGGCTCTTCCCACTTCCTCGGGGCGCAACTGGAAATTTGCCTCAGCTGCTGTCATGCAACTCAGCTCTCTCGTACAAGCTGGATGAAATGTGGTAATGATAAATGCCCATCTTGTATTTCAATTTATTTTACAATTTCCTAAGCTGGCAACAAGAAATGAATACATTTTTGACACTCTCAGCTTGTGAAATATCTGAAATTTATTTAAATGATAAAGTTTATACACATCATTCAAGATGTTGAATTTAAATACACATTTGATAAAACTATAAATTTAGATAATTCAGCAAAATAATTCATAAAGTTAGATGCTCAATGATAAATGGTCGAATAATCAAGTTAATTCATTGCTTCGGTTTTTATACCCTGAACACATTCAAAATTGGTAAAAGGAAAGGTACACTGCTTTATTGGAAATTTATATAACGCGCACAAGGATGTTTCTTCGATACCATATTCTCAATCAGGTCTGCTAGCCGATCTAGTCATGCTTTTCTGTCCATATATATAAGTATACCAACCGCAGAGTGAGCTTGCCATTTTTTAAATTCTCCTCCATTATACCTATAATATCGATAAATATCGATTTACAGATTTGGTTTTATAAGCATAGCTAGATGCATCAACCCTGATATGTAGGTTCGCGTATACCATACACAGATTAAAGATACTTCCCCGTTTCCCCGTTACCTCTAAAATTAAAAAAATATTTAAAAAAGTATTCAATTGTTTATTTCTCAAATTTGAGATATTTAAGGTACACACCGTAGTTAATCAAGAATCATTTCCCTTACAAAGTGCTGAGGGTACCGTCCGAAGCGTATTATCTTAACCTGAATCATGAATTTTAGTGATTGATTAAAACTCCATATAAATTTAGCAAAAGTACTTTAGCAACTTCAATTGTAAAAACACTCGATCCTTCATTGATAGCAGTCTAAAAACAGAATAGTTCAGTTGGAAAACGTTTACGACATTTAAAACTTTTCGGCCAACAAAAAAAAAGGTTGTTAATGTGCTTAGAGATACATTCTGCATTCGTTTCATTCGCACATGACCAGAAAAATCTTTCGAACCGATTTCCATCGACTTTTTAAAGAAAAAAGCTGCCTATAAAAAACTACAATTTTCATGTGCCATGTACCGTGTTTTTCATAGCGAACTTTTTGGAGTGACATGGAGTATTTTTGGAAATTGCATTTACGCCGTGTGAGCAGAAGAAGTGAGTAGACGGGGAGAGGGGGAAGCTTGTGAGTGAGTGGGCTGGTTGTGTGTTGCCATATTTTTGCCCCTTTGGGCCATAAAAGCTAAAATGTTTGGCAGCTCAAATGAACGCAGCAAGAAGCGAATGCGGCAAAAGTGGATTACCAACTTCGGCGGCGGCAGCCACTGCAGCTGCATCTACCACACCCACTATCCCTGCCCCCTTGGTCAGTGTAGCCACTGGAAAAAGGTGTTGCAGTACTGGCTCGCATTTGCTGTTTGCCTGAGCCTTTGAAAGGTGCCTGATTCTGGGCGTGGGCGTTGCATGACCTGAACCGTAGTGAGTGGCCCTCTTTGTCTATTCAATTGAGCTGGTTAACAAGTGCAGCTACAGGCTACGGGAGTCCGGGCCAGCTATCAGCTCGATATCCGGCTCGAATACCCGTCTGCAGCTAAGTGACTGGCCCCGTTTTATTGGCTTTGAGTTCTGATGCAATAAACTTGCGTAAAAGTGCGCGTCCCGTCAATCGCTGTACGTTTCTGTTTTTGCTTTCGCTATACGGCGGAATGGATGTGGAAAAGTGCTTTTGAACCTTGAGTGGACCTTAAATTTGTCTGCTATATGTTGAATATACTAATATGAAGAAGTTGAATATTTGAAAATATTGACTTAATGGTTTTTTGCTGACACGATATTGTAAGAAAGGACGCCGAGCGCAGTCGATATAAAAAATCCTTACGTGTTTTCTTTCAAATAAATATATTCAATTCAAACTCATCAATTGCAAGCTTTCTAAAGTTGGGAGCGTCAGTACTTTATGAATATTCAAAGCGAATTGGGATTAAAACTAATGTAATGGAACATACTTATTTACTAGGTGCAGTTTATCCTCGACTCTCTTAACGTTGTGGAAGCAATGCAAATCCTGTTAATCCTCAAATGCAGATATATTCATTGAACATAATGACTTTTTTTGATTAATCATATAACATAGCTGCGAAATGCTGTTCAATTTGCTATTTATACATACAAATATGTGTTTTTCTCGGGCCACCCAATTTCAGTTATGTATTAAAAATAAATACAATGGAAATTCTGTGCAGTTAGCTTTAATTGTTTGGCATTTTCAATGCCTGAACAGGCCGTAGAATTCCCGTACAATTGCCGTGCATATGCAATCGAGTGCATCCGGCAACAGATGCTGCGGTTGTCATTAAAACGCAGCACAAAAATAAAATGTATTCCGAAAGTATATGTACATACATATATTTCTATTTATATTTATTTATACGTTTACCCGTACAATACATAAATAAGCGAAAACCAAATTTGCGAAATTAATTAAATCGACATAAAGTAACGACGGTTTTGGTTTAACGCTTTGAATGCGGTATTCTGTGCCGCAAATATATTGTGAGTGCGAATTGAAACGCGTGTCCACCGATGCGAATCGCATTTGAGTTGTCGTAATGGGCGAGTTAAATCAAATGACTGACATAGTGAACAACATAATCAGAAACAACAAAAACACAAAAATACGGAAGTAGGATTAACACTTATGGTTCAGGCTAAATCAAAATAAAAGTGGTACCCAATGACATTTGCCTAAATGACAGTTTTGAAATTGCATTGATATGGATAAATGTATTTATACCTTTATAGCCCTAACGGAACGGCCCAAACTCTCAACGCTTTGGTAAAAGTGCGTTGAGAAGTCGCGTTCCAACCTCCTTACTAAGAAAAAAGGTAAATAAATAATTTATCAATGTTTCTGTTTCTGTTTTTTTTTTTTTGTGAATCTAGTGGAACATTTGGAAAAGTGAATTGGAACATTTAACAGAATTTTGTTATTTACTCCTCCATGGTTATTTAATCCTTGACCAGAACACGAAGTAATGTTGTTGATTTACAAACGCAGAACTGTTTGCGGCTCGGACTGTCGCTAGTTTCCCTTCTTCAAGCAAATAATTTATGTTCGAAATGTGGCCTGCAACATCTGAAACTGACTTTAAGTCACTTTACTTCACTCAATTGGCAATTAGTATTGCCCAGCTGTGGCTGCCACATTGGAGTTGTGGAAAGAAACGGCAACTCATTAATAACCGTAGCGAGGCAATGCTAATGCAAATGTTCATACATCACTCATACGTCATGTGGGTTAATCCAATCATTATATGGCTGCCAGTGACTGATATCCGAGTTGGATGAGCAACTGACAGCTTCTCGTCATTTGGAGTTTGTGAAATATCTAATCTATGGCTGAATGATGAGAGTCTCTGGTTTCACCCGCTGGATATCAATCAAAATGATAATACCCTTACTTTAATATGGGACGCATTATTAGCTTCAGTCGGAAACAAAAGGGTAATAAAGATAATTCAGCCTAACCTAAGCTAATTTAGAAATTGGCAAACCATTTCTGAAATAGCAAGAATAAGTAAATAAGTTGAACAACTTGCAAAATGCTGGAAATTGTCATCAAAATTGAATTACATAAAATTTCTAGCACTTTTGGCAAGCGACATAACGTAAGCTATGCAAAAGTTATTGCAGCTAAAGTCCGAGGATTTTCTTCTACTGTGTTAATTGAAAAATGTCAGAAAATTAATACCTTGTGTGATCTGGAAAGTCTCCTTCTACCTGTTATATTTTCAATAAGTTTAGGGTATATTAGAAGACAGAGTAAATTCAAATGTGTGTGGCGGTTCCTTAGCTCTCTGCATTTCACAACTGATTCATGTTAAATCATCATCAAATTTATTATCCGAAACTCCTGTCTGAACTTGACAAAACTTATTTATGTTTCGCATTGTCAAAAATAAATAGGAAATATGAAATTAGTTTAGCATTCAAAAGTTGTTGATTCTGGACCTGGGTGCATCCGAAAATATACATGGCCAGGAGACCGCCGCCGATACCTAAAACGCATGAGCGTACGCCCGGACCTGTTGGCCAAGATACAAAAGCTAACAATGAGAAATTCCTGCACGATGTGTTCACCACCACCAACAAATATCGGAAGATGCACGGCTGCCCCGAGTTAAAGATTAACAACGAGCTCAACAAGTATGCTCAGGATTGGGCCAATGTACGGATGGGTTCGCCTTTTATCTAATCGATAGTCTTGACCGATTCCTACTGATCCACAGCACCTGCGTGATAAGAACGCAATGGAGCATCGTCCACAGCCCAAATATGGCGAAAATATATTTCTATCTGGTGGAATGGATGTAACTGGCGATTTGCCCGTGGACATGTGGTACCGCGAGATCAATGCCTTTAACTTTGATAAGCCCGATTTTACGCCCACCTCTGGTCATTTTACACAGCTGATCTGGAAAGCCTGTACGGAGATGGGCTCTGGTGTGGCTCGCAGGTGGATTAGACAAGCTACAGAGACCTTAATTGCCAATATATTTTATAATTGTTCCTTTTGCAGGGCTGATCGTACCTGGGTGGTTTGCAACTATAGTCCACCCGGTAATGTTATGGGGCAGTTTAAGGAGAATGTGCCTAGAAAGCTCTAGTTAATGTACTATAACATCTTCAATAGTTGTATTACGGGTCCAGAAATTTTTTATTCTCTTTCTCCTGTAGGAAAAATTTAAAATTTTAGAAACCAGTTCAGCATTCATACAGTACTGTAAAAATGGCGATTGTGATATTTTAGACTATCTGGAGAGTGTACCAAGTACCACAAGTACCAACCTAAGATATAGTCAAGCTTAATAGATTTGGTATCTCTGGCTTTCGAATCTAATTGATTTTGGGTATCGGTAGGAGAACCTACATTCCAAATTTAAAGTCTCTAGATTTTATATTTATAGTCCATAAATCTGAAGAGTTCATAAAAACGAAAACAAAAGATCACAATTTGAGAATTTAGCCGATTCGAATTAGCCCTTCAATATTTCCAATTCTTTTCTTACCTTTTCGATAAAAATTATAGAAAATAATTATATTATATAAATAAATAAGGCAAAATAGGTAATCTTATCAAAAGGCAAACCATTTGCGATCTGTTATCGGATTTGATTTCGAATTTCAGATGATATTGCAGCCAACAACAGAGAAAATTTCAATAAGCAGTCGAGAAGGGATCCATTCTGGTTCTGCTGGAGTGGTGCTTAAAAAATTTCAATAATTTTATGCCGAGAGTGTAAAGAGCAAGACATTCGGAATATGGTAAAAACATGGCGCTTTGAAAGAATCAGATACTTTCGTAGCTTGCATTTCAATCCAAGGATTCAAGGATGGTTGTCGGAAACCTTTGAAATTTTCACCGAATTTGTGACTGAATCCGATGGGAACTGTTCCAAGTAAATGGAATACGATGCTTGGGCCTGAAATGTTTTATTGAATTTTATGCTGCGGTGGTGAAATATAACGCTTCGCTGGCTTTTGGCTCCTGAGCTCAGACCAAATTTAATTTGGCACATTTTTTTGGCGACAATTTTCAAGTCACACGTCATTAATTTTGCATTTTTACCATAAATATCCGGTGCGACGGCCGGGGGGAAAGTCAGGGGCTTTGTTACGGGGTGGGGACAGGCAGGGATTGCACGACTGACATGGACATGGACTCCATGAAGGTGTCACGGCAGCCCAGGGCAGAAAATATGACCATACCCTCAGCCATTTTGCCTCCTGTTGACAGTTTTTTGCGTATTTTGTCTGTGTGGGTGTTTTTTTTTTTTTTTTTTGGCATTTTGTTTATTTTTTGAGGCGCGTCCAAATTAAAAACGGCAAATTTCGCCATAAAAATTCATAGTCTACTCTCGGGGCGTTAAATCGTGTGACGCCCACGTTATGATCACATTTCTCTGCTGCTCCTGTTGTTGTTTTTCCCATCGCGTTTCGCCATATTGCGCCTTTGTTGACTTCCGTTTGCTTTTGTTGTAGCCAGCAGCATTTTTGTGGCATGCTGCCAACCAACTTTGATGCGTTGCCACTGTGTGTTTGTATATATAGTTGTGTGCGTGTGTGTGAGTGTGTGTGTTTGTTCGTTTGCTTGTCACTTGTTGGCGGTGTGAAATTGAAGCCAGCAGCGGCAACAGTCAACGTAACGAACACCCTCTGAAAGTGGTTTATTGGGTTAGGGTTATGGTTTATGGTTTATGTGGGAGTTTTAAAGCTGTTGCTGCCATTGATGCCCTGAGGAAGAAGATTTCGAGACACTTTAAAGCAGCGTAATACAGAGCGAGGGTTATTTAACATTGTGAAACATTGTAGGGGTAAATATTTAGTTAAGACATCGAACTAAGTTCCAAAAACAACGGAGGTTCGTGTTCGAGCCTCCGACTAGCTGAACGGATGTATATTGCGTTGCTGTTATTCCCAGGCCATTCAGATAAAAATTATTTTAATATATCTGTCGTATACTTTTAATAACAATAATATGCATACTTTAGCGGCAAATTCTTAGTTTTTAAGCCGTTTATTGAGACTACAAAACAAACATGCCGTAATCCGCACGATATACGCACATGATCTGATTTTTTCTCTTCTCGATTCCACAGTCCCAATTCATTGGCACATTACTTCGGTGCTTAAGACCTGATTCTTTTGAAATTTGTTGACGTATACAATCTATATAGTAGCAATAGTTAATTAGAAAAGAAGGGCAAAGATGGGCTCTATATGTAGACACAATATTAAAAGCATTGCACGAATATCAAGTTTATGTATATAAATTGCTATAATGCTATATGTATGCGAGGGTATGAAATCTTTGGCAGCCCAAATCCGTCGGGTAATCATCCTTATTCAAAGTATTTAATTAACAATTTGGTCAAAATTAACGAGTAGTTCCAGCAATGGCAAACATAGCTTGGCTCGTTGGATCTCCAATGAAGTTGTTCAATGTAATTAAGGCTGACGAACCTGACAACCAGGTCAGTCTGCCAATTGGCACTCCTTTGCCCACCTGCGGAACGCTTGCAACCTGCAACTTTCATTCATGCAATGCAAATGCGTGAAGAGTCAACGGACGGACGGAGCGGATCCGTTAAGCGAACTATCTGAGCTCAACTGAACTCAGCTGAATGTCGCTCGATGCTTTTATGCATTGTAATTTTCGCGTAATTTCGCATGGTAAACGTGAAAATGCTCTGCCATTTTAAAGCCAACAATAACAACAACAGCAGATCTGCTTACGGCGAAGTCTCATTTATTTTAATGTGTCGACACTGACGACGTGCAAATGGCTGCCAGTTTGCCCTGCGCTTTTCAGCTTTTCCCGCTTTCTTCTGGGTTTTCATTTTAAAATTGCTTGCAGATGCAACTGCAGCTTGTGTGTGTGTCTGCGTGTGTGTGTGCGTGCGTTGTAATTATTAAGCTGACATCGCAGCTGCCTGCCGCCTGCTGTTGCACTTTTCATTCAATGTCTGTGGGACCCAGCAACAACAGCAACAAAAACAGGAACAACGGGAACAACAATAGTCATGGCCATAACAATGCCAATTTTAATGGTCATTGCAATAAGACAATAACCATAAAAAATACGCAGCGACACGGACAACCGCAGCGTGCATAACAACAACTATAACTATATTGTTGGCCATTTATTGGGCTTATAGGGCTCATTAATAATATTCAGAGGCCACCTTTAACACAACTTTGACTTAAGTTGCCCAATGCAATCAAATTAAATTTCAATTTGAGCAACCTGCTTAATACCAAGGCTGCAAACTTCCAAATATTTAAAAAACAACAATATATTTGCTTTGAAATTAATAATACATATATAAAAGCTATAAACAAGGATGTGATTGGCCGACTAGGAGATTCTTTCAAGGAGCACCTTTACAGCACTTTTACTTGTTAAAATTGTTAAAATTGTTCGCAACAAAAGGCAACAACGAATGTCAAATTGTTGTTTATATCCCGATTATGTACTATCTGGTAAACAAAGGACCAATTTTTGATAAATTTCCATGCGACATTGTCATAAATTTATCTATTTATTTAACTGTTCTTTGGCTATTCAGATAAGCGTTAATGTTGGGCATTTGTATTTATCGGTAGTTTTGTACATTGTCATTGATAAATTTATTATTATTATTTTTATTTTAGCTGTGAAATATGTTTGAAAATGTTTGAGGGTCGTATAATAAGCTCAAAAAAATGCCTTGTATAAACTAATTTACGTAAAATGTTTAATAGCAGCTGTTATTGAATGAACAATATTATCAAGATATGACAAAGCTTCGTTTCATTGTGCTCACTGTGCAAGACTTCATAGGAACAATTGATCGAAAATTAAGCTCCTGTATAAAAAATTGTTTGGCCCCTACGAATATTACCATGCTACAAATCTTATCAGCTTTGAACTATTGTATCGAGATCAGTTAGATGTATTAGTTAAATGAGAAGAGCTGACTATTTTGTTGTAATATATCATCGAATTGGCGAAAAAGCTTCGAAATATGAGTCCTTATTTGAGCGAACACATGTCAAGTAATTAAGGGAAAAATCCCAACGCGATAGAAGGCGGAGAAATTTTGCGCAGATTCGTCAAAATAAGAGGGAGCTAACCGCAACAATTTGGCCTTCCATGAGCTATAAAACTACTATATATAAGTCCCGAAAAGCTACAAACAATATAAATTATAGCCTAATTCTATCAACATATTTCTTAGATCGCCAATTGTCAATTTTCCAGCCAGCAGAAGCAGTTAAATGTATATAGATTATAAATCTAGATATCTTAAAGTGCTGAAAATTTATTGGAGCTATGAGGTAGTGAATTAGCGTAACTGAAACTTCTTTGTCAATTTTCTATTGCAATGGCAGTTCAATTAGCCTGGCGTGTTGGTTCGGCAGCGAATAAGCTATAAATATCATGAATAGCCTACAAACTCATACATACACACACACATAGGATCGCCTAGAGAAGCATCCTTGCATAAATTTCCATCTGCAGCGGCATGGAAAGTAAAACGAAAATCCGAAAACGAATTTGTGGCACAGTTGAAATCTCTGGGGCAAGGATAACCAACAATAGAAAGGATAGGAACTGCAAGAAAAACTGCCTGCTGCATTAACCCAGCACTGTCTTGGCATTATTTAAAATCACAAACCCTTCAAATTGCATTTTAATAGAATTTATTGCGCCAAACGATTCGAAAAGAAATTCCCACAACAACATCCGCGCGGAGTCAGACCCCTGGCTGGGGTTTCGAATAATTGCGCGCAACTGCAACACTTGACTTTCACGTTGTTGTTCGAGTGCTATAAAATGCTGTGCTCAAGGAGCAGTCACAGCCGCAGCCAAAGGATGTGATAAGAATGGCTTTTCCTTGGCTTCCCTTGTTTTTCGTGCAGCGAAGCGCATCAATTTCAAAGTACAGAAATACAACAAATACAGAAAAAAATATAAAGACAGCCTCGGCAGAACGGGCAATAGTCGGGAAAACAAATTATTACTTGGCTCTGCTCCAAAATGTTTAAATTACAATTTGCACAAAATATATGTTGGAAGCACCCAACCCAGTCAAGACATTGACTCCGACTGAAAGATGCCTGGAAGAAACCATTTCAGCCCGCCTATGGCGACTGCCCATGGGCATAACTTTTACGGAAATCCACAGCCTTGGGATAGGCTTTGCTCCAGTTAGTTGCTCTCTTGATAAACTGCTCCGGGAATTGGCTTGTCAACTGCTGTTGATCTTTGTTTTTCAGCTTATCAACATTGCGTATACGCCATATGTGCATTTTCTGTAAGTTTATTTTGGCCGATAACTGAATAAACAATTTTCTGATATCAGGGTTGGCTGAAACCAATCGGATATTATGAATTGGTCATTTAATTTAATATGCATTTGCATAATTGTTTAAACTTAAATGCAGTCTGTTGTAGAGAAGCATGCGCGGGCAAAAATTTATCAAGGACAGCTCGGCCCACAAGATATCATTTAATGTCATTAAGTTAATCTTTTCATTAAGAATTTTCCCTTATTGCTATTTGACTAACTAATACTTTGAAGAGTTATCAATTAT
Organism: Drosophila lacicola; assembly: GCA_035045355.1. Lineage (NCBI taxonomy): Eukaryota > Metazoa > Arthropoda > Insecta > Diptera > Drosophilidae > Drosophila > Drosophila lacicola. Next base: position 77,318 of record JAWNPB010000076.1, on the reverse strand, counting down.
TCGCTCCATTGCAAAATTTACGAATAGGAGTGTCAGCATCTGTTTTTATTACACTACATTTTTCAAAGTTGTGCTTAAGATTCTTAGGTGAAACAAATGTTATATCAAATCGGTTTGATTTAAACCTATTTCCAAATATTTATGTAAATATATACAGGTAGATTGAAACTGTTATATATATATGTATTTAACTTATTTGTACATGCACATGAAGTCTGAAGTCTTTTGGCTCAATAACAATGCTGCAAGAATACATTAATAGCTGCGGATAACTCAACTAAGAACTAGTCCTAATGAATGGATAATAGATAAGTTAAGCTAGTAATGCATGTTATATGTGTGCTAATGTTGTCAACGAGTACATTTCTTCACAAGCTGCGGAATGTCCTTGAGTAAAACATAAACTACCATTCTTATTACATAAAAATGATCTAATTGGAATTTTTTACTGATGATTATTTTTCCTAATGTGTTAATTGCCAAAAAATTAATGCATGAACAAATAAACGATAAGTCAAAAGGCAAAAATTGTGTTATACGAGAGGCGCACAAGACTAAAGGCAAAAGATCAAAATAGTTGAAATGCCATTAGCAAAATATGCTGTGAGCTGTGCTAAGGATAACAGCAGGCGCCAACATCAGGGGAATCATCAGGAGCCTCGGGCTGAGTTTGACCACAATTGTGTGGTTACGTGATGATGTTTTAGCTGCTGCTGCTCCTACGGCTGTGGGTCGCGTTTCTTTAACGCTTAGCTCATAATTTCAGCTGCCCTTTTCTTTGCTCCTACCATTCAAAAAAAAAAATAGAAAAAAACTAATGATGTGTGTGGTTGGGTTTTTGCTGACCACAATGGAGGCCTGGCGGCTGCACGCGCATATTTAAATTAAACCAGTTTTGTTTGTGGTCCTTAAATTTAAATTTGAGCCAGGAGTGGAAGCGGAGCTCTCGTGGACAACTTCCAGATGAGAGGCATTTAAAAATGCATTAAGAGCTTTAATTAAAATTCTGTTGAAACGACTTTTTGAAAGTTGGCAAGGACTAAAAACTGAAATTGTCTGCATCTCCTTTGTGCCAACTTTTTGGCAGGGCAATGCCCTCTCATTCATAATTCACCTTTAAAAAATAAAGAAATAAGAAAGCAATATATAAAGCGGCTCATGTCCATGACGATAAGTACCATATGCGGCCGTTGGGTGACGTTGCCGTTGGCAGTTCACACGCATGACTACGTGTCCTTTTAATATCTTGTGTGCGCGACGCTTCAAAACTTCCGCTAGCATATAAATAATATGAAATATGAATACAGAATTCCTTGCATATAAATAGCTGAATGCTGTAAAGCACTGAAATTACAAAGAGTGGGTGCCATTTACATTAATGCTTCCTTTTTTGCGTGCTCAATAAGGAAAGAGTTATATAACTGACTGGTCAAATTACAGTCCAAATAGTTGTATAAAAATAGTTGTTGTTTACCATCCAATCGGATACAAACTCACTTCTAAAGATCTTTGTGCATTGGAGATTTGCTTCGCCCACTCTGAATGGTAAGTATGTAATAGTTTGCTTGAAAGAGAGTTTAAGCAAAAACGGAGAATAATACTAAATACTTTTCCAGCGAGTCTTTTAATTGATCGGCTTCGAGGAAATTTGATCTACATAACGTGGCATTTGAGAATTGGGGTTCAATAAAGAAAGGTTATAAAGCTTGGTTTGGCCGAAGATGGTTTTACCTGCTAGTATAGGATATATGAAAGGTGTTGATTATTATTATGATTATTATGTTTTTTTATTTTAATTTCTATATTAACTTACTGACTACTTTGATAACCAGTTAAGATCTTTTAACATCTATACAACAGTTGTCGTATTCAAACTTAGTATGTTTTGTATGTCTTGATTTCGAAATGAGTGTTTAAAACAAGTGCAGTTTTTGGACTTTCTGACCTAAGAATGGGTAAAGGGATGCAACTATCGATATTAAAAATAATACTATAAAATATCAATTACCTTTGCTGACTACTGACTTTCTCAAACTTTAAGCGAAAAAAAAACAAATATTTAGAATATAGAGAATTTGCACTCTATAACCTGAGCGAACTAATTGGCATCGCCTCATACCTTGCAGCTATTATAAACAATAATTTGTATAAAGCAAACTGAATTAAAATAGTACCATATACACAGAGCACAGCATACAATAGAATCGCAATTGCAATTCTATTTATTGAATTCAAAAATAGCACGCTATTGAATGTTTGTGTTATAGAACAGACAACAGCCTTAAAATTGTGGTTTGAATTGTTGTGTTGTTCCAATTGAAGTTCTTATTTATTTGGTATTTGATACTTGATCTGAATATACTATACTATTAGTCACAAGTCAAATGTTATTACTTTAGCTCTTAAAACCAAAGAAATGTGTGCAAAAAACAGGATATCAATGTCGATTTTGATCGATTGTGGGGCAAGTTTTTTGTTATTTGAAAAAAAGTCGAAACTGTGCGGGCCATAAAAGGACCTACGTTCCAAGTCTCTAGTGTTAGCTTTCTAGATTGACGCTTTTACCCATGCGGATGGACATACAGTGAGGCGGTCAGACAGACATGGCTTAATCGATCCGCCTGTTGTTTTTATGGGATCGGAGATGTCTCCTTCTGCCTGTTACGTAGCACAACAGTACAACAAAATCATACCCCTTTTACCCATTTCAGTTGGTACAGGGTATAATTATTTTTGTTCATCTGCGAACATTTTGTGTATTCGTTTTTAAATTTTGTTGTCTGATGTGCATAACATTGATTGATACATTGATTGAACATTGATACAATTCGATAATTAGAATTTGCATAATTTGACCTACTCGTGCTGATGTTAAATGATTTAACAGCAACTATAACTCCCCATGCTACTCTCTCTGTACGACACCTGCACACAAATTTCAATTAGGAGCATTTGCTGAATTGTGCTAAACATTTCGAGTGTCCGGTCCGAAATTAATTTGTTTGTGTAACAGGACAAACTAACAACAGTTGCTGTCCAACCCTTTCCACCATCCATTCCACCCAGTTCAACACTCGGTGAGTTCTTGGCCAGGTGCTGTTCAAACAAATTGCGTACGTGTATATGGGTCCTGCTTGGGTCCTTTGCTCCTTTGGTAATTGTAATGCAAGCAAATAAACGAGCAAGTGAAACACGAATATTCATACACGACACTGCCCAACAATGGGTACAGGGAGCTCAGCTTATGGTACAAGGACGCACAGCAGCAACAACAATATTTGGCAAATTGATGCAGGGATAGGGATAGGGACAGGGAGGTAAAGGGGTGGACTGCGCCACTGCGCAGCAAATGTCACAAATTTCACAATCAACACCAATTTTTAATTTCAATTCTGTTTTGTTTTTTTTTTTTATTTTTTCCAGCTTGTAACAAGTTAGAATTTATATCCTGCCAACACCTGCTGCCATTCCTTGTCCCCAAGCGCCGATCGAATTATGTTAGCTATGCTTACACCAGGCCCACATACGACATTTAAGATTATTTGTGTGCTTGGACTGTAAAAAGGGGCTTAATAAAAGTTAATAATACATAGCAAACTGTGACTTTTTAAGGAATTGATATTAAATTTAATTTACTGAACTATTTTTTATTTTTAGCTGTGACTATATTTCACTTCAATAAGATGTTCATCATTTTAATTGTCTGATCTTGACAACTTTAATATTTTATTTTCCGATTAGCAACAAAAAACTCATTTGGGAAGTTCATCCCGCAAGGTTAAAAAAATCGCGAAAAACGTTTGTATGAAAATGTTTTGTTTACCATCTGATCAGCATAAGAATCATGTTCAAAGATCTTTGTGAAAATTATTCTGATACGTGGTTCACACTTTTTGCATCCCACTTGAATGCAAAATGCGGGTCAAAGGTTTTTTGACCGAAAGTTTATTATTCCAGTTCAAGATTCTCAAGATTCGGCAAGATTTAAATTGTCTCCGGACTTATTAAAATGTGAATTGGAAGTTAAAGGTGAATACAATAATATTCACAATTTTACACAACTCTTAACATATTTTTGCCATAGTTGTAGCAAGTTGCATTGGCTATCATATCGGGTTTTCACCGTTACAATTCGGAGCGTTTTTCATCAGCGCAATTTTGAGTTGATTCAAAGGTCTCTTGCTGTCTGTAAAGTGTCACTTTCAATTGCAGAACACGACTCTCGAAATTAGAGCCCGTTTCTAGCCAACTTCGAGGGTTCAACAATTTCGGTGCAGGGCAAAAATTAACTCCACGGTTGCTTGCCATGCTCTATCTGTCAATTGATGCAGCAGTTGTTCGAATTCGTTTTCATTTTCATTTTAGCTTTTGTTTTTTTTTTGAGGTGGAATAGTGACAGGGACTGAGGCTGCGAACTGACCTATAAATCATCTAATGGCCGCAGCGTTCGGTTTAGTTTTTGCGCCTGTCCCCGCAGCTGCCCTACCACGCGGCCCTTAGCCACACATGGGTCAATATTTGTGCGAAATGCGGCTGCAGCCACACCGACACAAAACACTCTCCATCATTCTCGGCCTGGCAAACGGGGCTTGGCTCGGTTTTGGTTTTGGGTTTCGTTTGGATTTTGTTGTTGCTCCCAACGTTTTAGCTTTGGGAATTTGTGCAGCACTTGCATTGAATGCCTGTCTGTCTGATCGGGCGTGTGTGTGTTTCTGTTTGTATGTATGTATGTGTGTGTGTTGACCAAGACAAGCTTTTAGTTGTTTAAATTTGAGTTGCATCGTGTGGCCCATACAAATAAAACAAAGCGAAAAAGAGCTGCATTCATATAGAGCTTTCGTTTCGACAATATTTTTCGCTTTGATTTTACTTTTTTCTTCGATTTTCGCAAATTTCCTATTGCATATTTCAACTATTTCCTCTTGGTAAGAGTCATCCTTGCATTTGCTTAATTTCCGTTTTTTTCTGTTGCTCTTCTCTACCATTTCAATTGCTCTGCCCTTTGAGTCCTAGCACACATATTTTTTAAATTCAGTTTACATTTCTGATACTCTGGACTCACAGATGAACATCTGTTTTACAGTTCATTTGTTATCGAATCGAATTTTACTTGTCAGTTTTCTTTTGCATTTCTGACGGCACTACATGGCGTATGCGCAACGTATTTGCCTTGTGTCATAGATACGGAAAAATTAAATTAAACGCACCCGAGTGTGAAATTTGCCAAGAGCTTTAAGAGAGTTGCTAAACGATGCTGATAAGAAGAACTGCTTAGTGAGAACCAACTGTGCCTAAAGAACTGAAAACTCAGTGATGATTTATGACTGTTATTTTCAAAAAGAATTTAGCCTTTTAAGGCAACCATTTAGAAGCAGTTACAAATAGTATCGATTAAAAGCTGATGACATTAGAGAAGATGTGAGCATTCAATGAGAGGAATTGTGTAAGGAGGTAGGAAGTTGCAAAATCTTTATCCTCCACAGTTTTGCTTAGAGTCACAAAAATTAAGCAGGTTGATATGCTCTATTACCCCACACACTAGCTAGAATCTAAAAAGTCCTTGCTTGAGCTTACAGTCTTAAGGTCGCAAGCCCAATAATCAAGAGGACTCTTTCGACTGATAAATCAGTTTCTAGATACTATCTACGCATTTTTTTTTTACTTATATTAAGATTGTTAATGAGTCAAATAAAAGTGAAAAGCATTTGCTTAATGCTTAGGCGGGTGGGCAGAGGGTATCACAACGTACGAAGTCCCAAAGAAGGACTAAAATCTAAGGCCGCTTGAGCCAAAAGTTGCGGTAAGTCCCAAAATAGCCATAAATTTTAACGTTTTAAAAAAGAAACAGACGGTCGGATGGATACAAAATAAAAAAGTGACCGCACACGGCGAACCAGAAAGCGTGGCATAGAGGAAAAAAAGGTCATAAAGGAGGCCTCAAACAACTTGGGCAAGTAAGGCCCGAGGAAATATGCTTATTTTACTTTTGCTTCTCCATTGCAGGAGCGACGCTTCCTCTTCGCCTCTTGTTTTTGATTTCTTCCATCGAGCGTAATGACACTTTAATAAATGCATTTTATTTTTATTAAAACAATTAATTGTGCTCTAGTTAGTAGTGTCCGACAAGGCGATACCCGGAAACGTGCAACACTTGCAATTTTAAGAAAGACTTAGCAACTAGGGTTAAACAATGGCTTTATCTAACCACATATGGTTAGATTTGTATGTATGTTAAAGGTTCGGTTTATGGTACAAATAAATGTAGTGTCCCCATTCGAACCGGTTCGGTTAAAAGGCAGTTTGAATATATTGTTTTTAATATGCAGCATCAAAAGAAGTGCTGGCTCGAATACCAGGAAGTGGAGTTGCAGGTCTAGCTGTGTGAGCTAGTTGCATAGTTGCGCCACGGACGTACAGCAAAATGATGTTGTTAAAGTGCAAATGGTAAGTGGCAGCATCATGATGTTGCCTTTAGGGAGACGAATGCTGCACGAGGAGCGCGGACTCCCAGCAAAACATTGCCTTTTGTTTAACGGCTGCATTAAACTAAAAATAACTCTTTCTAAGTATGACACCGACTTGTCGATGCTCTATTCCAGCTTATGATTTATCGGTTGTACGACAATCAGACACGTCTTCAACTTAGTTAGAGGTTCAATTCCAATGGAAACAAGCCCTAAAAAAAAATGTGCAAGGCTGTTTATACAAAATTATGACCAACCCTTCTCAAATGAAGGGTATGCGGAGGTCCACATAGACAACCCGTAATCAAAATCAGGCACGCATACAAACCACACACACACATGAGAAACTAAACAGCATCCGTTGGGGTAGGTGGTGGGCTTTGAGCGGAAGAGTATCAGGAACGGCGACAGCGTTGTCGGTGGCAACAGCGCGCGGCATTAAGCACGTCTGCAACATAAACATTTTAATTTTGCTAAAAATTTGTGCTGAAAAGTCGCTTTTTTGTATTAGGAAGTGCGAGGCGAAGACACAAACATGCACACACACACACACGCGCGGAGCATTAACTAAACAAAATGGCGTCGACGAAAGGATGCGCAGCGCAGCGCAGCGTTCGTAATTGTTGTTGTTGCTGCTGTGGTTGCTGCCTGCCAGGGCGATGCTGGTAATGATAAGCGTTGTTAGTGTTTTACTTTAATAGGCAAAATTATGTGCACACGGACACAGACACAGACACATAGACACATAGACACATAGACACGCATGTAGACACTGGCACACTCTCATACAAAGGCTTTGACTCAAAAACGGCTCAAAGGCATAAATTATTGCGGTTAACAAACAACACAGCAGAGGACATAGCGGTAGGAGCAGTGGGAGCAGTAGCAGCTGCAGCTTCCGTTGCAGGAACTGAATCTCTCGCCGTGGACGGAAATGCCGCTGGCTGCGCTGTGCCGAGCTTTAACCAAATTAAAATAGTGCCGGCCTGGCCTAAATGCAGCTTCCTCGTGCCGTTTCCAGCAATATAATGAGTCAAATTTAACTCATACCATTGCAACGAGTATTCTCCTTTGGCCACGAATGGTGCTACGCATTCAAGGTATCTATTTATTATACTTTGATCAGCATTTTCCATCCAAGAGTGCTGGATTATGCGCAAAACATTAAATCTTTTTACATACAGATCTTTGAAAATCATAGTGAAGCCTATCCAATGTTGCGCGAAAAAGTTTCAAATTTTCCGCCAAATATCCATTAGGTCAGTATAAAAACCTACCTTTTGTTCTATGATTCGCAGGGCATAACATATAAAACCGCAATTGTTTTTATTTTATAATTTATTTATTTTTTATGTTTCCCTATGCTATATAATCCCCCTGCCGTGTATAATTTACTGATTTCACAATTGTTTCTTTTCCGGTCGCACACACATCCCGATATTGTCCGTTCCAGCATTTCGGGAAACATGCATTAAGAAGATGGTAATATCATTTTTTGTTAGGACGAGTTTCCAGAGCCTGCCATTGATGTTGCGATGTGAGGATGTTTGCCATATGTATGTGATATGTATGCCATATGCATTAATAGTATGAAAACTATTGTTTCTGCAAATATCTTGACCAAATTAATTATTGGAAGGTAGCTGCCGCCAATTATGATTGCCGCTAATTAAAAGGAAAAATAACATATATGTATGAGGTAATCCAAAATTATTATATTGTACTGTTAGATATAATTACAGAGTAATACGAACTGGTAATTTGCGAGTATATTACTGATGTCTTGTATAAGAGGTTGCCCTTTATGTTTCGATATTCTTTCCAATAACTTAGATTCTAGAAATTTGAAGTTATAAGCAGGTTCCATTGCATCTGTTTATTGAAGCGAAGCACGTCTTTGTGCAGTCACCTTAAATACGGCATACAAAATTCCGATGCTGACGGCAAGTATTATTAGAACTTTAAGCGCACAGCCTAAAACGGAGGAATTGTGCTCATGAAGCGACATCGGACAGAAGTCGTAATGATGCGAATAGTGCACATCATGACAGTGATCTCCAGAGAACATATGCCTCCATGCCCTCTGTGGCAGTTCCAATAGTACATAAATTCTGGATTTTTGCCGAAAACACTCGGGATGTTCAGCCCTTAAATGGGCCTCACAAATCCTTCCGTGCGGCGACAGCTTACAGATAAAATTTAGAAAATGCTTATATGGATTTAGCCCAGACATGATGCTTTCAAATAATAAAAACTTCCTGGCGAGTTGATTTATTTTTAAATGAATCGAATTCTATACACTGCCACTGACAAACATTTCATAGATGTCTACCATAAGTTTGCTAACAAATGAGTATAAATTTATTATATTGTTAATAATCTAACAACTAAGTTAGTTCTTTATAAATCAATCGTAGTATTCTCCGGCGCGAGCGGAATTAGTTTTTATTTCGAATAGCTTCCGTATTTCTTCTGGGGTCTTGCCTCTGATCATGTGGGCCACTGCCTTGCAGGTGAGCGTGAGTAACCCCTTGATATTCAAATAATTGGCAGCTTGGATCAGTTCGAAGAGTGTGGGTTGGTCAACTCTGATAAACTGAGTGTCCCACGGATCATTGGTGCACTGTGCGTCCCCTGAAGGATCATATTTGTGATGTTCGGCCCATTCAATAACTTTGCGCAAAATAGCTGCACTCACTTTCAGCTTTGGCAGATCACCCTCTTCTGTAGAGCACATATCTAGTAAAGGCTTAAAAAAAAAAGAGAAAATTTACTCTTTATATTATTTGCGAGAACGTTCCACTCGGAATGTTTTGAAGTGAAACGCTTTTGTTTACATGTTAATGACATGGCAAAATGTGAATTTTCTATTGGAAAATTTTGTACAAACTGCTTACCTTAATTATGTCCGAACACTGGGCTATTTGATCGTCTGTTTCAATAATTATATCATCGGAAGTCAGAAATTTTATAAGAGGCATGGTTGACTTTATGGCGTTAAATGCTTCCCGTTGCAATTTTCTTATATCTGCCGGAATGTATGACACGCCTTTGAAATAGGGATGAGCGATATTTACACAACCTGTTAAAAGTAACAAGTATTTTAAATTGACATGAATCTAATACCACTATAAAAATTATATTTCTTCCATTAATATTCTCCCCATAAATGATGTGTTTCAGCTAGTTTTTTTATAGGGATTTTATTTTATAAAAATAAGAAATTTAAATTTGCGATAGCAGTACGGTTGCCGAGTGTCGTGCAACAACGATATTACGGACGATGAATTTTCGATTGTTTTATACTATAGAATTCCAGATGGGCGAATGAGATCATCTGCTAACTACCCATAATGAGTCATTATAAGTTATTTAAAATGTTAAGTTTAAAAAAATTACATCAATAATAATTGAAATGTTTATTATACATCAGCTATACATTATTAATAATATAGAATTGTGTTCTATATTTAAATTAAAAAATGTACATAACTATATAAATATACTACCGTATATAAATTCAAATTTCAAATTTCAAATTTTTATGTGTAGCAGTGCTGGTTACTTTCTTTTCAGATTCAGAGTTTTATGTAACAGATCCGATCCGATGGTTACCCGGGCACTTGCAGAAAAGCTGAGTACTCTGAAAAATATAAGTACTTATCAGCTGAACTTTTCCAGCTGATTGATTTCAGTACTCAGCTGCTCATTTTGTAGTCGCTAGAAAGCTGAATGCTTTGTAACAACCGATAAGTACTCAGCTGTTGCCTTTGTTGCTGAAGATCTATGTTACGGGACGAATTAAAATACATATGTATCTGATGCTTTTCCCCTCTAAATGTACGGATACATTACGTTTGGCTTTTTGCCGCCATTACTTAAATGTTAAGACCATTACTGTTGTGAGTTGGAAGGCTGTGGGAGGAGAGACTGCGCTAAGATTCTGAGAGAATATATACATACATATATAAGTTCTTACCTGTTCGTAGTTCGTTTTGCACTATGCTGACTCTATTAACATCGGAGTTACATAGCCAGGGGCCAGGCGTAAACCTGGCAGTGCTCAAATTGGAGCTCCACCTTCGTTTGACACGCGACTATCTACTTTGTAACTCATATGTAATTGGTTGTTATATTGAAAGCAGTATGCTTTTAATTAATTGGATTAAATAATAAAACGAAACTATCCTTGGTGCAATAACGACAAATATTTTCTAAGCTTTTCGGCCATTGTAATATCTGTAGCACGCCAAAATCGATATTTTTTAAATTTGTGTCACATATAAAATTTATTTCTTATAAGGCTAATACGGCGATTTTCTAAAATTTTAAAAGCATTCTTTGCGAACTGTTTTTAGCCACTCCCACATAATAGTACAAGCCCTTTAAGAGGAATTTGTGTTGAGTCCAAAATGGAAAAAAAAAATATTCATATTTCCGGCAAAGCATTTAGAAAGCAACTTCCGATTTTGTAGCCATTGAAGATGGATAAAAGACGGTATTTATATATATTTGTTCTTGGTTTAAATCATCGATAACCCATATATCCATTTGATCGATAATAATCGATATCGCTGTTCTAAGGATGTTTTAGAACTTATAGGAGCTGGACACAATAAATTGGGTATGTCGACTTTCCCTATCAACACACAAGTCATGCTTATGTTATTTCATTTCTTTTCAGAAAGCATTTCCCATCGTGTGGAGCTAATGGAAGAAGCATCACAGCTGCTGGAAAATTGAATAATCATTCGCGGATACGTTATGGCAAAAGTGAGTTCTATGGAAAAAGTGGAAGAGAAAAGGGTACAGAAAATAAAGTAACATTTCCTCCCATGGGGAAGATCCAGTGTTTGATAACTCTTGAGCCTTCTTGTAGCGGCGCTGTTGCCGAGCAGATTGACTGCGAGGGTATTGGTGGGCCTATAGAACCGATCCTAACACTAATTGTTTAATCTGGTTATTCTCAGGCATATGTACTTAAGGCAGACAGAGTTGCTCTTTGGTTGGTATTTAAAATAAAAGAGCATAATTAAATTGTTTTTAAAGCTTCTGATATTTGTTAAAAGGTATTCATTTTAATATTAAAGAAAGAAATAGTTGAACGATATTGGAGCTGATGCTTTTGCCACGCCTATTAAAGGAAGGAAAATCCCGAAAATATACAAATCTATCTGAGCGACTGTTTATTGAACAAAATTAAATGTGTAACAAAATGGCATAATTTTTTTATTATTGAAATACTAGTTTTTAAATTGCGACTGCAACGTTCTTCTTCAGCCGTAATACTTATAAAACACATTTTTTTCTTAAATTATTTTATAAATGAAACGTCTTGAAAGGTCGCCGTTGCCTTATTGAACATTTGTGTGGCTTTAGTTACATGTCGCCAATTTTTTAAAATTATAGGTATTCAACACTTATATCATTTTTATCAATGTCTACTTTAAAACAAGATTTAGTGTTCCAATTTAATTTTGTTTATTTTTTTAAAGTTAGAACTGACAGTCGATGTCGATAAGTATTTTAGAGTTAATCAGAGAATTTTTAAGCACAAATTCCAATAAATCAAAAGCATATTATCGGTTATCGAAACCATAATTATATTGAAGTTTAATAAAACAAATTTTCAATAGTAGGCGTGCCATTGTTAGTTGAAAGCTTGTGACATCTGAAGTCATCAGTCGAGTTCTACAAAGCAGTTGAGGAGCTTCAATTTGAGCAAATTTGTTTAATTTTGTGTATTTTCGCTTTAAATATGGAGTCAACAATAATTTTGGATGATTTGGAAATCGTGCCCCCAACTAAGACTAAAAATAATGCGAGTGGCAAGCGTAATGCAGATGCATCCAATATTGAAGCCGGCTGCCCTGCACCTGCATCAAAAAAACCACGAATTCGCAATCGTGAAGGTAATTCACAGCGTTGGGAGAAGGATAATGTAAGTATATAGTTTCGCTTCCTTAAATATACCTATAATAAATTAGGAGGATGTTCAAAAACTTAGTGTATAGTCTGTTCAGAAAAAATAGTAATAAGTTATTGTTTATTTTAAATCGTTATTTGATATTGTATTTCCGAAGCAATCAATGCGAACATACATAACCATATCATCTGGCCTGCGCTTCTGAGAGGGCAGATCTGTTTTGACTATTTCGACTGGCTTTTGTCCATTCAATGGGATAGCTGCCGCAAATAAGAGTCGGCAAATGCTACCCCTTTCCAACTTCTTCCATTAACCTTATACGACTTTGCATTGCAATCTATAACAAGAAAAAAGAAACATGTAGGAACGTTGCAGTCGAATGTGCTAGATTACAAAATTCCCTGTACCCCTCAGCCAATATATATTGGTTTTTGGCACCACGCTCTGATGTCAAATCATAAAATTAGCTCAATTTGAATTCCTTAATGCTTCTGCAGGTATATTTATGCAACTTACGCATTGGGAATGGGAATGGAATAACTTCTGTTTGTTATCAGAGCTTCATGGAATTTAAAAAACACAATGATCTTTATTATATGCCTTAAGCCCCAAGATTATTGATTTTCACCGCTATTTTGGCAATGGTATTATATTTCAAATCTCGTTTTTGTAGTTTTCGAGATCGAAGCGATCATATAGACGGACAGACAGACGGACATGGCTAGATCGACTCTGCTATTGGTGCTGACCAGATATATACTTTATGGGGTCGGAAATCCTTCGTTCTGTCTGTTACATAAATTTGCACAAAACAAATATATTCTCTTAACCCATTTTGCATTTTTGTATGGGTTCAATATATATGTATATAGAGCTTTAGAATATATTTAGCTAATGATATACTAAGATAAAAAGTTTAATTTTGCTATTGTAAATCTACAGGCTGTTGCTATGCAGCGATCAAAGGAACATATAATGATGGATGAAGTTAATTATACTGATAACAACCAACCTCTACCGGAGACTGAAAGTGAACCTCCGCCAAAATCGTTCCGAGGTCGCGTGGCTGGAAACGTCGGCGGTCAAGGCGAGCAACGTGGCAAATACCGTGGATCGCGTGGCGGTGGTGGCAATGGCGGAAGTGGTAATGGTGGAGGCTTTAATGGTAATGGTGGTGGTGGTGGTGGTGGTTGTGGCGGGGGCGGGGGCGGGTGCGGTGTCGGTAGCGGTGGTCGTTATTCTATCGGCGGTAATGGCCACAACAATCACTCTCAACGGAGCGATGAGTATTTCATAGCACAACGGCTGCGTAGCCTTAATGGCCCAACTATTGACCTTGCTCCAATTGATGTCAACGAGGAGGAGATAAAATTTTCGGGACGCAATCGCCTGTATGTTGGCAATTTAACTAATGATCTACAAAGGGAGGACGGCTTGCGTGAACTGTTCAAGCCGTTCGGTGAACTGGACGATATATTCTTGGGTCCAGATAAAAAATTTGCATTCGTTAAGGTCGATTATCATGTGAATGCCGAAAAAGCCAAACGTGCCTTGGATGGCGCCCTGGTCAATGGCCGACAGCTGCGCGTCCGTTTCGCTCCCAGCGCTACAGCTTTGCGTGTTACCAATCTGACACCCTTCGTGTCGAACGAATTGCTCCATAAGGCTTTCGAGGTATTCGGACCTATCGAGCGGGCATTCATTATTGTTGACGATCGTGGCAATCATACGGGTGAGGGCGTCGTTGAGTTTGTCAAGAGATCATCTGCCCACATCTGCTTGCGTATGTGCCATGATAGATGCTTCTTCCTAACTGCTTCGTTGCGTCCATGCGTGGTAGAGCCCAAGGAGCTGACAGAAGAGGGTTTGCCCGAAAAGGCTCTCAACAAGAATAGCCAGTTCAACAACGCTCGCAGCATTGGACCACGCTTCGCCGATCCCGATTCATTTGATCACGAATATGGTACGAGATGGAAGGAGCTGTATGCTCTATACAGCGCCAAGAGCTCTGCTCTCAAACGTGAAATGAAGATGGAAGAAGAAAAGCTTGAAGCTCAGCTGGAGTTTATTCGCTATGAGCGGGAGACTCAGCTTTTACGCCAAGGTTATTGTTTTTACATTTATACAAATCTATTTCTTGTTTTACGCCATATTCCCAAGAGAAAGTGAGGATATCTTTTTGGCAAGACAAATATTTTTATATATCTTCATATAGGTATATGCCTTTTGCAGATATGTGAGAATAGTGAAACTAGTAAATGCGGATTAAAATATGTTGGGAAACACAATTTTTTACCATACAACAACCTACTTTTCGACCGATTATATATAGTGGTCCGATGTTGATAAGGTTTTGTTTATATATGAAGAGCATTGTGAAACTAATAAATCCCTAATTTGGTAGAGTTCTTAATAAACAAAAGGTTTTCCATACAAAAACCTACTTTTCGACCGATCTTTCCAAATGCAGTTTCATGATATAGTGGTCCGATGTTGAAAGAATTTCGCATATATGTAGGGAGCATAGTGAAACTAATAAATGCCGAGTTTGGTAAAGATTTCTTAAAAAAAAATAAAAGAGTTGTTCATTGAAGTACTTATTTTTCGACTGATCGTTCCTATGGCAGTTATGTATATGATATAGTAGTCCGATTCGGCCGGTTCCGACATATTTTCGGTCCGAACAGTTTCAGGACGACATTTAGATGGCTGTTTATGCGCTTCGCATTTAATGACCAAATTATAATACCCCTTACAAATTCACCAAAGGTAATAATTTGTAGCACTTTTTGCAACGAATCGAACATTTAAGTGTAAAAATTCTGTTTATAGAGGCTCTAAAATATTTAAAAAAAATATAACAAAACTCAACGATAGTTCACATGGTTTCGTTGATATGCATATATTTATTCTAGAACTAAGAAAGCGCGAAGCTGATAATGAACGCCTGAGATTGGAATGGGAAATGCGCCAGAAGCAGTCGATGGATATGAGTCTGATCGAAGATGACGGTTTGCTACGTCGTCAGAGCGGAACGCAGAGCCTCTTCATGCGTCCCGAGGGGCCATTAAGACGTCGCCAACAGGATAAGTCTTTGTATATGCCGGAGCAGCCAAATGGATTCGTCGGTGGTTGCGAGCTTGGATCAAGAAATCGGAGCTTCGACAACTCACCATTTGTGGTCTTTGGAGGTATTTTACAACACATTTTTCAATCGAAGCCATTTTCTAACATGACATTTTACTTCTCATAGATGCAAACAACACAGATAATAATACTGAATCTGGAGCAAATAATCAGGTATTTACAGGGTTCTACAGACTATTCTAACAGATGGTAAAATGTATATAAGAATCAAAATATTTAGGTTAACAATTATAAATAACAAATAATTTTCAATTCTATAAAAAAATGCTGATATTAAGCTAGTAAGAAAGAAATATACGAGCGGTGGTTAACTTATTTTTCAACTAAATGAAATACATTTATCAAATACATTAGTTTTATAATAAATGTACTGATACGACAGACATTGTCTGTGTGTTAAGTACAAAAATACAGCGAAAAAATTCAAGAAAGTAAAGCTGTTTCTTCCTTTAAAGGTATAATATGAATCAGATTCAATAATGGTATTAAAATTAATAGATTCCATGCCATTTAATATAGGCTTAGGATAATTCACACCAAAATTTTGTTGAATTGCGTTGTTCACTGCAACTGGGTTACACGTCGCAAAATAATGTAATGTTTAGCCTATTTTAAAATATCATTTTTAATTACATTATAATTTCTAAAATTAAATAGTGATTTTTTAAGTAATCGCAACAAACTAGCAAACTTTCAACTGGGTGTTTACAGCCGACGTGGGTTTAATTGAAATTTCTGATCAGTTAAATCGATAACACAGTAGCACTGAACACCCCTTATTTAAATGTTTATATATTAAAGTGGGTCTTACAAATTTCTCGAATAGGTTCCGTTTGATACTAATTTCGAAGTCCATCCAGTTATGAATCAAGATGGGGTAATTGGTGATAATAATGCTCTGTGGGGACGGCGTACTATATAGTCATTGGAGCTCAAATGGATTATATATGTATACAATATAATACAAAAATCATTAAAATTTTTTACATACTTTGATCCAAAATAATAAATGTTTCTTAATGTTTTACTTTTAATAATGCAAGAATTTATATTTTTATAAATCTAACTAGCGGGTAAACCGCTATTACATCACGTTTAAAATCAATTCTTTCGAAGATCCTTGAAAATGATCTTGAAACCTATGGTTTTACCCAATATACCACTGTTGCGGGTGAAATTTCCCAAATCGAAACAAAATGAAACACATATTCCCTATGTTTTAATGTAGATCTTTGAAAATAACTTTGGACAAAACTTTACCCAAACAAACATTGAATCGCATCTTTCACGAAGAAAGTGCCGTCATAATCCTAGTTTCTCAAAATTGCGTTTATTCCCTTTTGTTGGGAATGGGGGTGCCCAAGATTTTTTTCTGAATCTGTTTATATATGCGATAATTTTGTCTCTCTAGCTCGTTAAAGCTCTACTCTATTTAAAAACGAATTCGTTCTGCGCGCAGACTAGAAGCGAAGCTACGTTCAACTTCAAGTCTCTAGCTCTCATAGATTCTGAGATCGACGAGTTCATCTATACGGACAGGCGGACATGGCTCGCCGAATCGATCGGCTATTGATGCTGACCAAGAATGCCGACCACCTGTTGATTACTTTTGCACAAAACTCTATTAAACCATTTTTAAAATGTTCGGGGATGAATAGGTCATGGTTGAAACTTGGGTATCCATATGCGCCGCCAGCACTTAAAGCCGCCTTAATTACATTTAGACTAAGTTCTCGCTTGTTGGATTTTCATTCGAAATTAAGTTGTCTAGCTTGAATTTCGGAATATGTCCATTTTTCGCAGCTGGACAATTTCCGGTTCTGCCACCCTATCAATTTTGTGGCCATTTGATTAACAGGTTTATTGACACGTTGCGCACATGTCATTCCGTCAATGGCAGACAGCCGAGCACACTTGACAACGAGTTGATTGACAGACGAGCTGTCGGCAGACAAGCATGAGTCTCAAGTGCATTTTGCTCGTGCCCACGAAAGTTCCGAATTTAATCTGCACATTTATCAATCTATTCACAGCTGTTTCAAGTTAGTAAATTGATTTTATTGCAGCTTTAGATAATCTCACCAACAAACGGCTTGAAACGTATGTATAACAACTATTACCTTTATCATTAAATGGTATTACATAATAAATGAATATCAATTAGTGTTTAACTAGGGCTGTGGCAAAAAATTATTTTTTTACTTTGAGAATTCGTATTTTTTTACTTGATTTCTTCCACTCTTATAACTATAGAAGGATAAAATTACATACTTAAGTACGCTGTTCCTGTTTGACAATAATAATAATCTCTTAACTTTTTAAATTATGAAGTATATGAAGGTACTGCTAAGCATAATTTCCTTCGACCAAATAAATACCTTGAGAAGGACACAGCGCTTATTTGATAATGTTATAACTATTCACAAATTGTTTCTTTAAGAGTTCGAGTTGTTGTATGTCCGGATTAGAAAATCGTTAATGGGATTTCAGAAACTGATTTAGATTTTATTTATATATAATGAAAGCAAATTTAAAGAAGTTGACCGAAGTCAGCCCGTCGGACGAAACATTGATATATTGAGATACAAAAATGTTGACACAGATACTTGAAAATGAAAAATTAAGCGTCCCATTGACTACAATTTTCCAGAAGCAGAAATGGAATTTCCGAAAAATGTGAGACATATCTCAGCTGCGCTATTTAATCGAAAATAAATCGCTTTAAAATATTATGTTGCAATTGGCAGGCAAAAACCTGTGTCACATTTTGTTGCGTGCTCCACCTGATGTTTATTATATGTTGGAAACCTCAAATCAAGAGAACCTCTCTTTCAACATATAACAAAGTGCTACTAAAAACGATACAAAATAAAATAGCTAACACATTTGGTTTGAAGTTTAGTTGGTTTATTTTTCTTAACTTTAAAAGCATACAAATGTGTGTTTAGTACACGGCCTATGCTAACCTTGAAATGCACTTAAAATTCTTGACGTTAGCATTTTGACACCGATTTTTAATTGTTAGAGCCGACTTGTTTGGCTTGTTGTACACACACGTGTGTGTAAATTGTGAAATGTGGAAATTGGCACATTTGCATTCTTTGGTTTTCTAAATAACTAAATAACTAAATAACTTGCCAGTCGCATTTGTTGGGTTTTCTATACACCGACTGGCAATTTCTATGGCTGCCGTCTAATCACATGACACACATTTCGACTTTGAGCTCTGGGCAAGCTTTAAGGTTTTCCTTTTTTTTTAGTTTCTAGATATCAGCGCCGTCTGCACATTAGTGCCACCAGTTGAATAAAGCTCGGAGCTTATATAAAGTCACACAAATAATTGTCTTTAAATCATAACATGACCTTCAACTGCTGTCTGAAGTTGACAACTAATTGTTTTTTTCTCATTGCAGTAAATCGAAAGAGTTATTATTCAAAACTTCCCCTAATTATTTTTAAATCCCAATAGTCTGCAAAATGGATTGATGTATTGTCCTTGTAAAATTAAAAGCGGTTTGATTTTTATGCCCTCAACCCACCGAAAATGGGTTGGGTGTAATGCTTTTGTGCAAATGTAAGTATCAGGCAGAAAAAAGTATCTCCAACCCCCCACAATGCATATATATTCTTGAGCAGCATCAAAAGTTGAGTCGATCTAGCCATGCCCGTATGTATAAACGCGGCGGTCTCAGAACGTATACGAGCTAGGGACTTAAACATAAACTTAGGTCCTTCTAGTATCCGTGCAGTTAGAACTTGTTTCCAATAATCGATAACTCTTTAGGGTCTTCAAAGCTGGAGTCACCAAATTCTACAAACTATTCAGTCCAAGTATCTTTCATATTATGGCCATCCTCCTCAAACAAAATCAAATAATTAAACTCCACTCTAATTTAAGCAAGGTTTGCGGTGTTGACAAATAACCTTTTTTATTTGTTTTTATAAATGAAAGAAGAGGGTGTAGTGTATGCTCTAGGCGGGCACTCCCGGCTAGATCATTCTTGTTTGAACAGTCGAACGGCATAAATATAACATAAAGTATATGAGCCAAATAAATGCTCTTGTAAACATTTGTAGTCCGTTGTTGAAGAACCTCCATCCCCATTGGTCCAGGTCTGACTCTACTTTTCCACACAATCAATTGGAAGCTTAACTCTCATACCCTCACACACATCTATACTCGCTCACACATACAATTATGGCTATTGTGCAACGTACTTTTGCTTCTGTTTGGGGCAGACAGTGAATGCCGGCGAAAAGCCTGTAAAAATAAGTCGAAATGCTTTAAGCATAAGATAAACAAACCGGCAAAAAGTAACACAAACACATACACTCACAATGACACATCTGTGAATCCTGAGCTCAACGCAAACTCACCAAAATTTCCCTAACATAACATTGGCAATTGGCGCCAAAAGGGAAATTTTGTTGTAGGTGTCAAAACTTTAAAGTTCCCCTTGAACGATGTTATATGGAATTTATGTCTCCAGCTGTTTTCTGTTTATTAAGTAATCATAGGATATGTAGAGTTGGGTTGATAAAAGAATGCCACATTATCAGCTATGATATATATCCGGCTGGTTCCGACGTACCTATGCAAAAATTCATGACGAAAGTGTGTTTTCCAACACTTTCTTTACTAAATTAGTGTTAACAACTCTACAAAATAGCCGTCTTATAGTGCAGATTCATGTTGGTACAGTTTGTTATAGGAATTCTCAAAATATAAAAATATTTAAAATATTTCTATTTGACTAATGAAAATAAAGTTGGAACATTTTGTACGGCAATTTAGCGCTGGGTAAATAGAAGGGACGGTGGAAATTTGACGAAAAGCTTGCAACGTTTTCGCTTACCTTCGCGGCTTCAAACTTATTTTCGAAGATCTTTGTGAGAATATATCTAAGGTTTTTTCCAAAATGTCAAGATATTAAGGAAACTACTAAAATGTATATATTTTTTACAATTTTTAAATACATATTTAATTTTCGGTAGGATGCCGCACAATTTTTTTTTGTCAAGCTGCAGGCTTAAAGCGCATGGGATAATTTATGGAAACTTAAAGCAATGAGAAGTAAAAAGGAAAACTAAAGGCTAAAAGTGCGCTTGGAAACATCGATTATACAGAACAAGAAAGGGGAACACACTCGCACAGAAACGTGTGTGTGTGTGCGAGTTTAACATTTGTATTTTTAGCACACGCATCGTTTCACATTGTTTCTGCTTGTTATTATACTTGGTTTAAAAATTGAAAAAGAGTGTATTGGTTTATGGCTCGATTTGATTGGTTGGTAGATACTAGAGCTATGCTAGCAATAGATTTTTCGAATATTATTTGTTTTGTCTCAATAAGGATGGTATTCCTTACACAACCTGTGTTCCAGTTCCAGAAACAAATACAACGAACATGTCTAGAAATACCCGAGCTAACGAACGAACATTCCGCTCAGAACAGCGACTCTAGGATACTGGATAGTCAGTATATTAATTAGCATTACGATTTGAAGCTTTTGATAGCGATTTTATGAATACAGTCTTAATCATCACCAGCCCAATAAGCAACCTATTCTAGAATATGTTTACACATTGAGCAGCGTATTGCGCAGTCGGTTGCTTGTCACTCGATTTGATTTTCTCTTAAAGAAAGTTTGTTCGGAAGTGTTTCCCATATTAGCATTTTCGCCACCATGAACTCGCCTATACTATGTTAGTATGGAATAATTATCGTGTTTAGAACGACGAGCTCTGCCGATGCTCAGACTAACTGTATGTGTATTTCTTTGAAATTAGTTGTGATAAAAACCTATTTTTGTGGCCCTAGATACTCTTACCCACAACATATCGTTAGCTTATAATAAATAAATAATTTAATACTATTTCTAGTCTTTAATGAGTATTTCACATTTGTCATGTTTTTTACTATACATTTTCTTTGTCGTATGGCTCTCGGCTTGCTGAAATGCTGCAGAGGCCAAGGCAACATGCACAACATTGTACATTTGGGTACCCAAGAAATAAAACTAAATTAAGTTTGAGTGTTGTTAGTTGGTGAGGCTGCTGCTCCACTTCATAATTATAATTAATGCAAGAGTCAACAATTGTGCAAAGGATGCAGGGCGTAAGCCGGACGTGGCAAGTTGCCTGCTGCAGGGCAAACGAAACTTCAGCCAAGGTAAATTTGTAAAGTTTTTTTTAAATCCAGGTAGAGGATATTATAAATACCCCGACCTTAAAGGAAGAGTATTTAATATTCGGAAAATCGAATAAACATTGCTGTAATCATATTTCTTTTTATGCCTGTCTAGTGCCCACAGATAGAATGAGTTATATTGTACGTATGGAGTATAAAGATGCTTGACCGTGGTTCTGACTTCAGACTAACTATTCGGGCCTTTTCGACCATCCCGAAACGTAATTTTTGTACCATCCCGCTCTTGCTCTTGATTTTAGAATTATTTCCGTACGGACCATGGGTTCCAAAATGTAAATAAATTAACAAATATTTAAAAAAAATATTCGTACCAAAACTTAATTTTATACTATACTATATTGATCAGTTTTGGCTCATATGTAACGAACAAGTTAACTAATAAGAGTCAAGCTTGGTCAAGACATCTTGATCTTGGTTCAAAAATGTACATATCTTATTGAGTTGGAGACTATAACGTCAGGGCAAACGGTAAACTATTAAATTTTGGGCTTAGCAATTGGTGTGCGGTGATTGGCTCAGTACAGGCTGAGCAGCTTGTGGCTTTGGGGCTTGGCGGTCCCTGACTTATTCAACCGCATGCTCAGGTGCACAGGAACAACTGAAAGCCAATTGACACTTGTACCTAACTATGGTTTTGCCAGCGGACACGGCCAGGACATTGGTTCGTTTGTTTGCGGTGTAAAGTGTCATTACACAGCTGCTCTCTACCGTTTGCGCTGCTGCAATTCCCACCTCCAAAATGCCATCAACTCTCCTACATGGCGTTGGCACTTAAATCATGCTGTTTACGCTTTAATTAAGTTAGTGAGTGCTAAATGTTTTTATTTAATTATTATTCTGATTTTCATTAACAGCGACAGTTTATAGATAGATATTGGTATAGTTATACACAAATATGGATAAGAAAGCGCAGGTACACTCGTAAACTCCATAACGAGCATTCGCAACTTTACCTCATAGTTTTCTCTCTTCATCAGCAAAATTTTGTTGTTAATAGTTTGGCTCCTTGCCTTGACTAAACTTATAATTAAATCAAATGGCTTCTCGCCTTACCTAAAGGCGCGTTGTGTTTGGATGTTCGGCCCAAAATGCATCAGACTTTGATCGGATCGGTTTTCAGAACCAACCACAAAATCCGTTATCCAGTGATAATTAATAAAGAGAGTTTAAGTGAAAAATGTATCGAGCTGGAAATATACTATGCAATAAAAGCAGATTTAGACATTCAATTTTTAAATTTGAGAAAAAATCAAATAATTGATAACTTCTTTAATATCGACCGTATTGGTTGGTCAATTTGTTCCGTGTGTTTTTGTAAAAGTTAGTTTGGTGTTCGTATTGGGTCATGTTGTACAAACCCGATCCACACCCATTCCAATTACATGTCTGTCCGATGTTATTTGCTCAGGTGACTACAACACAGTGTTGCATAAATTAAAATGTCATTCACTTTATGCTTTTCACAATTTGTTGTTAGTTTCTGGTTCGCTTTCCTTTTAGCCAGCCTTGTTTACAGCGGCAAGTTGAGGTGAACATAGTAGTTGAACAGCTCCTTTTTATAATTTATGCAGAACTCTGCGCTTAATATAAACCCATTAAACATAACAATAAAGTCAACAACGGAAACAGTAGCTACAACTTGTCCATAGAAGCGATATTTTTTGTAAAGACATTTAAATTACAAGCCGAGCAAGTAGGAAAGTTGCCGTCGGCTCCAATCGACTGTGCAGAACTCTGTTTAATGTTTTCATAAAAATCTCATATGTTGAAAGTTTTCCGGCTTAATGGGGTTTTGACTCCAAGATTGTTACTTCAACTTTCTCACCAACCTTAGCTTTTTACATAGCTTACACAACTACCAAAAAACCCGATAGCGCTATTTAACATAGTCCTGTGATAAACAGGTTATCGTCATTATCTAAGGAGAGTATTGAAAATTGTAAATGTTAATTTTGGTCAACATTTATTGAAAACCCAAAAATCTTGTCATCTTTTGACTGATTATTCTAACGGCAACTATATGATTTAGAAGTCCCATCCAGCCGATTTGGATATACCTACATATTGCTAGCAACAAAAAGGCGGACGCCTATAAGAAGTTTCTTGACGATAGCTTTAAAACAAAGCATCTAGTTTGCATAGACGGGCACACGGGTATGGGCATAATAAATTCTGCAGTAGTATACAAATTAATTCAGTCTTATTTTAAATCTTCTCCTGTCCTATTGCATAAGCTAACACAGGCTTCACTTGCGTGGCAAAAGGTATCTTTGACTGCTTCAAGCGCAAGTGGCAGTGGCAGTAACCATTTATAGCTCACTTCATACCCAGTTGCTCACCGATTCACTTACCTTGACATGCTCAAAGGACTTTCGCTGCGTGGTATTTTTTTCCGTTAACATTTCAAGAGAAGACAGGTCATGGCAACAAAGGACCCAAACCAAAGGAAATCAAAAAGAAATATTTTTCTTCAAGGCAGATTTAATACTTTGCCAACACGTACAAGACGTCCTGTATTTGTTTTTCTACAGGAGTTAATTGCTTGTAACCGTTTGGATTAATTTGCAGGTACATTTGTTTTCCCTTTCTCGTGCTTATTATATATTCTTCATATTAAAGCATTCTAAGGAGAAATTTAAAGTTTGATTAAGTTATCTTCAAAAATAGGTTATTTATTCAAAGAGACTTCACTGAGAGACTTAAAGTATGTCTTATGGGATCAATAATAATGGAAAATTCGAATAAAATAACTTTTTCCATAAAACAACGTATTTTTGTACGAAACCGTACAAGATGTCAAAATTCAAGGGTCCTTTTTGTACAGCTCAGACGATATCTTCGAGGATAAAAACCAGGAGTTTATAGAACGGCCGATGAGCAATCACAATTTCAGAAAGCTTGGCTTAAGTCATAAATGTAATTATTTTTATACGCTGAACCCATTGAAAATGGGTAAAATATATACATATCTACAGAAAGAAGCATCCCCATAAAGTCGGCATTTGTCTGTTTTATATTATTTTTATTTTTAGGCAAACTGCTTGTGGCAATGGTAGAAGACGGTTCAGGGTATCCTCTAGTCGGGCACTCTAACTTGTTTGTATTGCAGACAGAGAGAGGGAGTGAGAGAGAGGCTGCATTCGGTAATAAGTCATGGGTATTGGTGACAGCTTGAAATGCGGCCTAGTGTTAAAAAATAACTTACAAATGGGTTACCAGTGAAAGGATACGGAGCTGCAACCCTATCCTGTCCGGCAAATTGCAAATGGAAACACATAAAAAGCGATTAATGGATAAAGAGCACGGCATGCAAATGGATGAGCTCGGGAGGACCTCAAAAGTTGAATTGATTCATAAACACAAGCGCGAACTTTGCTCCACAGACATGAAAGCTCCATTAGGCTTTCTACATGTGCGACTTATTGCCAGTACTGTGCTCTTCGTTTGCGTCTTCCTATGATTGATTTAAATAAGAACTATTTTTTAAGGCCATGTTCCTGTGACAGCGTGATGCATATATATTTATTTGCTATATGGCAGCCATTAATCGTTAATTAAACTGTGCCCGCCCTTAATGTAACTTATTCATAACAAATTTATATCCACGTAAAGTTTTTGTCAATTTAAGAGACCAAATTAGTAGGATTTATTTTTTGTCAGCATGAGTAGCTGAGTTGATAAAGCAATGTCCGCCTGTCTGTTTCTATGCGAACTAGTGTCTTAGTTTTACATATGTCGAAATCGGGCGGATCTGACCATTATATCATATAGCAATCTCCACATTTATCAGCTTCTCTATACTCCCCAATTATTTGCAAAATCTTATCAACATCGAAGCTCTATATTATTAAGCTGTATATTCTTAAATGAATACATATTTTGCTTATCAAGATAACTTGATCATACTCCGCATTAATAAGTTTTACTAAAATTATTTACGGTATGAACATTTTTTTCAGGATTTGTATTTGCTATGCTGCTTATATATGAGCTAAATCTTATATAAATTGCTCAACTATACTACCAACAATACTGAGAAATACTCTTATTGATATAAGCTACTCCCGGCTGATAGTTTCGTTGTTGTTGCACTGTTTGGCAAAATGACAACAACAAAATTAGGGATTGACATCTAGATTAACCAGGTAATTTGCAATCAATGTTTCGGATTGTTAATGTGATTGTTGTTATTGTCGTGGTTGTGGCTGTGGTCGCGATTATGTTGTGGATTGTGCTGTTAGTTGTTTTGTGGCCGACACTTAATTTGAACCGCAGTCGATGCCTAATCAATCCGTTAGTTAACAGAGTCAGCAATAAGTTAACAAATGGTGACCAAGTCTACGCGCCAAGATAGTTTCCACACAGGAAGTTGATTGACTACTTGACTAGTCAACGTATTATATACATATGTAAAGTGCCTTTGGCTTGGCTTACAGCCCTGTCGTTCCTCAAATATTTCACATTAAAGGCTTATAGATTAATAAAGTAGAACAAGTAGCTCAGGGGATATCCTGAACCCGGGCGTACTACTCAACTATTCTTCCTTACCATATATATACTTATACTCAGAAATACCTCTTCTGCTTATACGTCAATTCACAAAGGCTTGAACATGCTGAAATAGTTATTTATTGATTTATTAGTGGGGATATTGTAAACATTTAAAGGTGAATCAAAATGTAAGTAGCTGTCTGCCGCGTGGGCAATCCTTTTGGTCAATTGCCAAATATCACCTAACACTGCAGATTGTCCATTTTTAGATGTAATTGCAAGGTTTCCTTAAATTGTTGGCGATGCACATATGCTAAAAAGAGTGAATTACTAAATATTTAAGAGGTCATTGCGATTGACATTAGCTGACAAAAATAGCTTAAGAATCAGATTAAGATAAAATTTTATAGAAAATATTTAAGGCCAGCTTGCCATGATGAAATTGAAGCCTTAAGTAAACTTTTTATTATAATTATTTAATGTATAGAATATCGTTACAAACTGTAAGCCTAGCTTGCTTAAATGGTACTGGCAATTATGACTTTTGGCTAAGACAATCCTACATCCATATATGTATTAAACTCTACCAATTTTTGGCCGGAATCTCGCTGCCGGATTGGAGAAGACATTTACCTTATGTTTTAAGAAGATTAGGGAGTGCTTTAAATTAAGTTACTTAAACTCTTCCAATATTTAAGTTAAGGCTGATGGTCAAGCTATTTTTGTTCTTATTAACTAGCATAATGTAATTCTTAAGGTGTCATTTTTTAGCTAGTGTCATTTGGGTTTGACCTTACCCCCCGTCAGTCCAGATATTATTATGAGCGATGTCATCAGGAGGCGTGCCCAGCCACAGCGTTTCTTTTGACTCTTCAGCATAGTCACCTGTTTCAAGTTATCCATATAATCGTTGCCAAGGGGACGCAGGTTCCACAGCAACTTTTGAACATCGTAGGGCAATAGGGTGTCCAGTTCCTGCTGAGGTATGCGTATGGGTTCAGGCTGAAGCTCGACGGGCACGCGCACATTATGTATCATTGAGCGACCGGTTTGCTTAAAGATGCACAGAATCGATTGGTTTTGAAGCTGTTGCATTGGCGGTGCTTGAATGCATTGGACACAGAAGCGATGACAGTATTCTTGATCTTCATGGAAATCAAAATAATTTAAACTGACATTTATTTCGCTGATGTCGTAGGGCTCAATAAAGCCGCAGTTTGGACTAGCACTGTATTTCCATGGGGCATTTGAGCGTATCTTGTATAGCAACCGTTTTGCGGTTGGATTTATTATGGATATTAAACGTCTCTGAGTGCGATCGTAGGGCGCGTAGAAGATCATCTTTTTGGGGCTTACACTAACTAGTTCAGAGTTAAGTTTGCGCGACATGTTTCCTCGTTTTCTGTTTATCTTCCAATTGGCACAAAATATATTTGGCCTATCTTTTTGTACAAATGTATCTTACAAAGCCAGCAGATCAAACTGTGTATTTTAGCTATCAAAATATTTTTGACAGCATTTCCATATGCTGCCCCATTGCATTGCAACTTGTGCTTTAATTCGAGTAGCCCATGTCAAAATTCGATGAACCAAAGCTGAATGGAATTTAAGAGTTTCATCAAGATTTCTCAAGAAAGAAACAAAGGCCCTTAATGACAGAGAAGCGCACTACATGGTCATGGCAACAATGAATGGACTCTAAAAGCCGAAATTCGATGAAAGTTCATGATCGCTTCTCGTTATTGATCACAAATCAGCTTAATGAACTAGAATCTAACATTGAGATTCTAGTCTCTAGCTCTTGTTATTTTCGAGATCAATGTCCTCAAACGGATAAAACGCACGATGATAGATAGAATATGTTTCTCGTTCTGATCAAATATTATATACACTTTATGGAGTCGGAGTTGCTTTATTCTATCTGTTACATAGATTTGCACAACACATACAACTTCTTACAAATTTGAAGTAAGCATTTGTAAAATTGTAATATATGGATATATATTTAATACTACAATCAATCTATACAAATTATAACTAATATTCGAATGTTAAATTGAAATCACAAAACTTAAATTGAAGATGTGTACGTGCGACAGTTGTGAATGTTTGGACTACGTCTGTTGTACGCCTAGAGGAAAAGCCATTTTTTTCTCACTTTGGACAATTGCTAATGGCGCAATTGCCGTTGCTTGTTTGACCTTTGCTACCGCGAGTAAGTTAACTTAAAAGTGGTTAAGTATCTAAAAAAAACTAAGAATCGCACTTCCGTCTGAAAGGCGCTTGGTTTCTGTACATCTCTTATACCGTGACAGCTTTGCATGTTTTGGGCGGAATTCTGCTGCTGCTAGGCGTTCTAAGGGTAAGTGCTAAAGTTTATTTCTTACTTTTTTTTTGCAAAGTGAAAAAAATTTACATTCTACGAGTCATCAAAATATTACACTGTGAATAGAGTTTTGCACAGTCGGCTTTACCCAATAGCAACGTTCTTATTGGTTTCTTTTTATCTAGCACTGGGCTAAGTGTTTTCTTACTGGCATTATTATAAGCTCATTTTTTCCTTATTGGTTTATATACCTTATTTACTTAGCAGGTAAGTAAGATACACACTTTACTCCAAAATCTTTATCACTCGTATTTTTTCTTTTCAGTTGTCCAATTGATCTTTACAATTACTTCTTGCAGATATTATAGCACTGTACTATCAAAGGGTGCTGGTCATTAAATTAAACTCATCGGGTACATAAATTAAATTGCGTGTAGAACATTTTACAAATTTTAATGATATGGTACAAGACTGTCAAGTCAGAATCGCAGACAGCACATTCAATTTTTAAGCGCAAACAGATGATAAAATTGCTCATGCACTCAAATACATACATATGTATATTCTCAATTCATGCCCTGACAGCTTGGACAACACGCACCGATGATAAAATCTTGGAACCTCTGAATGCGAAATAATGCCTGGCCTTTATTCGTTGAAATACTTTGTGGCTGATTGATCAATATGAGTCGACTTGCGTAAGCGTACAATTGGCCTTCGGATCAATGTGATCAGTGCCATCTTCTATTGACTGAGAAAACAACCACTAAGATTATTAAAATTGACGAATTTTGGAAACATAATCGTTGTCGAGTCCGTGAGAACCAAGAGCCTGCATGCTCATAACGCTATGGAATGTGGCTTGAACCGTCATATAAAATATATATAGCTCATGAAGCGAAATCTGTCTTTACCTGAGTCGTACGATCGTGTATTTTTATGTTTTCCTCAGTTGCTAGACTGTACACTGTGCCATCATCCAGGCTTACCTTCGAGAAACTTCTGAAGCCTTTTGAAGATTCTTTTATATATCATGCTGACCATATACTCTTTCTGGAGCCGTATTTTCAGCGTAAATAAAGAAACTGCCGCTAGTGAATAGTCCCAAAACCACTTAATTTTCTCGAAGTAACCGCCTTTTTCTGAGGCCCCTGTGTCCTTCCTGTGCATGACATTACAGTCTACTTCTGTTATAAATTTTGGCTTAGATTCATTAACAGAAACTTGTATTTGCTTGAGTTCAAATATTGAAGGTTGCCTTCCGCAGCCATGATTTTATCTGGGCCTAACAGTTGGAGGCTTTGGAACTTGGTTTTAGATTCCTGTACCTCCTCTTTCTTAGGTTAATGAAGTGCTGATAAGGGTTGACTGAAGACGTGCAAAATGCGGTATTAGGATTCCCTGTCAGGAATCCCCTGACGACATTAAAAGATTTTTTTTATTTTATTTTTATTTTATTTATTAATGGTAGGCAAAACGATTGTCTTGCTAATCATTCAATAATGATTGTACAAATTAAATGCTAAAAGCCTATTTAGAATATACAATTTTCTAATAGCATCACCGACCGATGGAGGTGTTTTATTTGCTCGTCCGGCCATTATTGAAGGAGCTTCGTCTTCGTTAGTGATCGACTTGAGATCGAAAAATAACATTTGGAGCCGACTTTCCTGCTTGCTAATTGTGACTTTAAGATAAGAGTTAAAGATGATAAAAGCTTCGTGCCTTTTGCATCGATTTTTCCAATGGCCATTGTACAATTAGAGGCAAGGCAGCAGCGCCCAGGGTTGTTGAAGGGCAGCATGGAGCATGTTCATTTGTCAGCTTTTGTACATTACTGCTTTTGGTTACAGAGGAGCCTACTAAGCTTTGAATTAAAGAATGAAAGGCCATCGGAGTGCAGGAGTTGCTGTATATACCGCCAGGGAATATCACTGTTATTGAAGTAGAAGAGTTGGCATTGCAGTAGGCCGCGTGGGTAACGAGTCGAGGGGAGGGCAGATGATTGATGACGTTATTATGATCCAAATCTGGAAATTGTTTGCGGTACAAAATGTATTGATTTGAAATAAATAACTTATTAACAAGGATTACTGCTCAAGCTACTGTGGCTGCGCCTGTTCGGCTCCTGCGCTTGTCTGTTAAAACCCATTTACAATAAATGAAGACTGACTGGCTCAGCAGTAAAACTACTGGGTATCTTATCCTGGTAGTCATCCAAAACTGACAAGCGGGGTAAGCTATTAATCATTTCATTAAATATAAAACATGTACAATGCATTATTATGTATGCAAGTACAAGCAAACGTACATAAATTTCCAACTAACTATTTTTGTGTTTTGAATTTTTGTGAATTATATATAGAAGAATAACTTTTAAAATATGGAACAAAATTTTAAAATATAAAACAGTGTTAGTCGGTTATATATAAGCTTAAAAATTAATTTGTTTACTTTTTAAATAGCTATGCCCAGGTAATTTAAATAATTGTTGATATTTGTATATATTCCATCTGCGTACGTTCAAAACCACTTTTATTATCAGATCTTCTGGGAGCTGCACAACGAAACTGGTCAACAAGGAAAGCCTGTTGAAGCTAACAATTGAAGCTACTCAATTTTCATTTCGGTTTGACATGACTTGTTTCCATTGAAATGTGCAGCATACTCTCATCCTCTTCAAAACTGAATCAGTATATGTGGGCAGAATTGAAACATGTATGAAGATACGAATCAGCTTGTCCTTGCTATCAAAACATGTATTATGAATGGAATCAACGATCTCGGGATTGCATTACTAGGCTTTTCTTAAATCAATATGTATTATGTACTATATCTTAAACGTATGTTGCCACAAGGGTACAAAGAATCAAATTCGCTCTTTGAACAAACATCAACATCCATTACACTTAAAAGTCATGCTGTTTAGTTTTCATGTCATTCATTATACAATCCGTTTTTTTTTTATACTTATATATATCCTGTCTATTGCTTTGCGTAAGATGAGTTATTACTGTCGGCATTGGTTGCTGTAATTGCATGCACAAGCTCGACATAGTTCACCAATCCCTGATCATTCACGCGATTGGCCAAGAGTTCCTTCATCTCATCCTGGGTTAGATGCTCGCCACAACTGGTCAATATACGTCCAAGCCAGGCCGCTTGTATATAGCCGGTATTCTGCTCATCGAATAATCGTAGGCCTAATATTAGCTGATCGGCCACTGAGCCTGGTCCAGCCTGATGAACTGCAGCCAGTGACATGATGCTCTCATAGATCGACATGACCTCGTCAAAGGAAATGCGTTCGATTTGGCTATCACGCAATTGTCGGGTGTGCTGACGTATGCTCTTCTCACTGGGATTGGCACCCAGAATGCGTAGGCAGTCGCCCAATTGCGAAAGTCCAATTTTGCCATCTCCACGTCGGTCGAACTGCTGGAATATTTGTCGCATTTTTCTGAGCTGAGCTGGTAAGTCCTTATTGGCCATGTTGTTTCTTACTGAATGATGGTTGATTGATTGAAAACTGTTTGGTTGGTTGATTGACCGATTGATGACTGATGACGGCACTGAGAGTGTGGGTATTAAAGTGTGAGCTTATATGGACACGCATTTTCTGCCCAGTTGCTAGCAACTGCACAGATAAACTGTAATCCAATTATGTGATTGGGAAGAAGAAATATACAAATAATTTTGACATGTTGACAAGTAAAAGAACCGAATGACAGTACAAATTCGAAAACGTTACTTGCTGCTGATGCTACAAAGGTTGCTTGAAAAAACAAACTGAGTAGAATAGGTTTTATTACTTGTACCCAATAAAAATAGATTAACAAGGATTTGTTTTTGTGTAAATTAATTTGACTGGAAGAGGAAAGCACCTCTAACACCATTAAGTGCATATATTCTTGACCACGTCGAAGAGCTAACTTGATCCAGCCACGTCCGTCTGTTTGTTTCGCTGATTTTGAAAACTACAAAAGTTCTAGATTAGAAAAATAACTAAAAAAATAAAATATCTATTTTGGGGAACAGCTCTATTCGAAATCATAAGATATCTTTTGTTTGAATTCGTACGTATCCCTACTATCAATTGAAATTATAACTAATTAAAAATCGATGGGATGCAAAATGAAAATCTAAATTTTGACCCAAATCAGCCAAATGGCAAATGTTTTTTCTCAACTTCGGGGTCGGCTCGAAAATCAAAACTTTGTTGATGATTTTTATTGAATATCTCGGGTAAATACTGTCTGATTTTGAAATGTTATACCTTTTTGAATACGTAGGAATCCCTACTATCAGTCATTGGAACATTTTAAAAATCGATAGGTAAAAAAAGTGGTTGACCAAAAACCGATTCGTTTGTAAAGTCAACCTTTTTTGATGATTTTTTGTAATATTTCGGCCAAATAAAGTCCGATTTGGGGATTTTATACTATATTGGACTCGTAAGGATCAGTACTATCGATTGGCATCAAAAATAAAAATCTAAATTTTGACCCAAATCAACAAAATGGCACGTTTTTTTTCTCAAAATCGGGGTCGGTTCGAAAATCAAAACAGTTTTTCGCTACTTTTCCCTACTTGACGATGGAAATTTCCAAAACCCAGTCCTAGCGGTCACATCCATCAAATAAGGTAACTATAGTGAAAATTTCAGCTGCCTGAAATGTAATCACCATAAGTGACTCTCTTAGAAAATTAACGAAAAATTAAATTTTTATGACTTTAATAACATAATTTGCAGAACATAATCAAGATTTCAAATTTATCACTACTCAGCCCGTTTAATCGCAAGGGTTCTGAATAACGACAATAAAAAAGTTATCATGGGGCATGAGCATTATCTCATAATAGCTAGTGCGCATGCGCATAGATGTAAACTCGTTTGTTGCATCCAGATCTAAAATCACCTGACGGGCTTTTTCTGTTAGCGTTTGCATATGTCCAGCATAATGAACTGACATTTGGTTATCCAGCGTTGACTTGATGGCTATGCCATCGTTATCGACAACAATGATCCCCACAATATTCTTTATACCTTGGAAGCGTTTCAGCATCTCCTCGACTTCTGCGGACATCTTTAAGCTGTTTTTTGATTTGTGCTACAGAGAAACAAGAACAATCACTCGTATTTTTAGTGTGTTTGGTTTACGACTGTAAAATTTATAATGCCTTAAATACTGACAGTTGAGAAATCCTGATTTACAACGGCTTACTCGATTCGGGAAAGTCAAAGATGATGTGAGCTAAGAAAGAGTAAGTGACATTCGTGTTAACCGTGGTGAAAACCTCGAGCATTTACAATGGCAAAATAAGTTTGAAACTGGCGATCGCATATGATCGCATTGAGCTCTAAACAAATCGATGACCTCATAACTAGGGTATTCCCTATCATATCCGAAAGAAGTTTAGACGAGTCAGATTATATATATCCCCTGGAATGATGCCTATAGACCCTATCTGAAACTTTCCCCGATCAACGAAAGTGCAGCTTTGATTGCAAGCAGCAACCAGCTTGCATCCTTATAACCCATAGCTTCATCAGTTACTATTCTGACTTTTGTTTCCCCGCAAGCAAACCTATGGTTTATTGCAAGAAAGCAAAATAACGCACATATTTATAAATTTACTTTCTCCACACTTAACATATAATCTTTCACGATTATTGTTTCTCATGATACCTTTTCAATCATTTGTGATCCTTAATTTTGGACTCCACATAAAAAGAAACCAACCTTTGCCTGTCACCCTTCAAGTTCCTTTACTTTCTCACTTCCTCTATATTTGTGTGTGAAAAGTTTTCGAATCATTTTATTGCTTGACTCGATCGACCGACTTAGTCTGCAGTAGAAAAGTTTAATTTTTCTGAGGTTACTGATGCTGAGATTGTCTAATTGGAAGTAAATTTCCCATCACCCGCAATTTTTATCACTTGCTCCTTATTTTATATTATAATTATAATTTTCTAGTTATTTATTGCGCCTACGAGCCCTACCATGTTCCTCATATATGAGATCTTTCTTATTATTACAGGAAGAATAGTAAGTTTTTGTATGGAAAAGTGAGCTGTTTTCGAGATATCGAGAGCAATTCATTTAATTGTTTGTAAGGCCGGATCTAATTTGGTCGCTTGAATGATGTAAACTGAAAAGTTGACTTTAGTGTGTGGCCCACAAGTACGAAAAATTAATTGAATATTGTTAACACTCGTTAATTACACAGCCAACCCGAGTTGGAGGCACACGGCGTGGTACTTTCCGTTCGAATTGCAGACGAATTCGCCAACATCAAGTTTTGTGCGGAAATTATGACACTCTTCCGGGCAAGCAGCCGGCCGGCCGACAAACAGAGAGCCAACTCCTTTCAGTCTGTTGTAAAATTGTGCACTTTTGAAAATTAATTAAAAGTCATAAAACTCATAATGAAATTACTCAGACAGGCTAAAAGACTGACAGACTGACAGACAGGCAGCCAGAGGCGAGACAAAGATAGCCAAGTAGAATCCTGCTGTCTCACATGCAGCACATGCAACTTGAAGAGGCTGGCGCGTTGCCGCAACACTTTGGGGCAGGGGCAGCGGGCGCTGGGAAAACTTTGGACACAGGTCAACAAGGTTAAGACCTGTCGAAAAATTTTAGTTGAAAATTCGTTTTAAAATTAAATCAACGTTCAGTTTAAAACTCACAAAGACAATTTGCCGTGACATTCAAGTGAGCCATATGGAAAATTGTCGAAAAATCGAAAACTGTCAACTAACGCAAAAATTGCTTTCCTCTTGCAATGACACGGCCATGGCTACGACTTAATTTGTTTTACAAATATTTTGAATAAATATTGCATTTTGCAATTTTGCATTTTGTCCATTGATGTACACGCAAGAGATTTAATTAAGGGTGCAAAGGGATTTGTGGCTCGGCAATCACTGGTCGTGACCCTTGGCTAGGATTTTGCAAATCTGAGCAACTGGGTGTTCACACCACGATACGTAAACTATTTACAAATATTGGTGTTCTGGCTGACACATTGTAAAATAATAAAAATTCCTTTAATTTCCGTTTTAGTTTTATCGCAAATATAACCATATTTCAATATCCTCTATTTCACAAGTCGAAAGTACCAGACTAAGAGATACCCTGAACCCTGCGCCAAGTTTCCTTCTCAAATATTATGGCTTCTATACAGACTTGTATATGTCTACCTACATATCAAGTTTTAATAAACCATTTTTTATTTCAATTCTTCTATGTGTTTCGTATGGTATGTAGGGTATGTATACCTTAAATTTTGTAGATTTTGTAGTTTCTGAGATCGACGGTGGGGAAATCGACTTAGCTCGCTGTCCTGATCAAGAATAATATAACAATGATATATACTATTCAGGGGGTCAGAGATGCTTCTTATGTTATACCCTTTTTTTATCCATTTTTATTAGATTCAGAGATAATAAAATTAGGTGATTCGTGTTCATAGCATTGTAGTATAACTTATAGTAACCTTAAAGTTAAGTGTTCAAATTGGATTTTGTCCCAAAAAGATTATCTTCGGCACGCATAAGATTAAATACCCTTGAACTAATGATTGTAGGGTTTGATCAATATATCTGGACAGCCAAAAAAAGATTTTCATACAAACACTTTACTTTCGACCGATCATTCCAGTGGCAGCTACGATAGATAGATGATAGACATAGATCTGCTCAACTGTTAATGCTGATCAAGAATCTATATACTTTATGGGGTCGGAGATGTCTCCTTCTATGAGTTACACATATCATGATATTATTATAGTAAGGTGTTTAATTAAGAGGCCATCATAAATCACGACCACCTGTTTTTCCTCCTTTATCCTGATTCACTCACATTTGTCAATCTTAATATATTGGAACCGGCTGCTTAGCTACGCCATTCCTGTAAATGGTATTGAAGTCCTATTCATTAAACTCAAATTAATTAATTTAATAAATTAGCTTGTAATAAAAGCCATCTTCAATATTTTGAATGAGCTCTGATAATTTAATATTTGCTTTATTTTCATAATTCAAACTCATTTTTGTCTCAAATTATTCAGCATCTAGTGCTGTTATGAAATTTATAATGGATTCATTATTATTTTGAACTTATGATCCTGTGATTAATTGCATTTTAATTGAATTTTCCTTGCTCCTTTACATACTTCATGCACATACAAATCCGAAGCGGGTATTAATTGAGAAAATGCAAATGTGTGTTCTGGGTAGCAAGTAATAGTTCTCTAGCCGGGAGTGCCAGACTAGGAGATACCCTTTACCTTCTGCTACCAAAGTCAGATGCACCTAAGAGACTTGCGCAAATACAGGATTTCAATATAAATTTTCACAGATTGCTTCAAAATGGGACGCTTAAGATTATCGAAGGACTTACGTTTAAATTGATCGGTTTTGAAAGGTTTTAAATCGACTCAGTTCGTCGTCCTGACCAATAATATATACACTTTGTGAGTTTGTCATTATCCAAGTGAGTAATGTAAATATAATTATTTATTACCTTTTCATTTTCAAATATTCAATATTTAATTCAGTTATTGTCAATAATAATATGCAATAAATAATTGTATACGTCTGCAAATATATTATGAATGTTAAGCCCGTGGCAAGGTGTTAATGAAATGCCAGGATACCAGGACCAAAGCCCACAAAGCTGGTACCAAATAAAACACCTGGAAATCAGTTGCAGCTGCATTTCAAATTATTTACCAAAACTGTCCGAACGATGGCAAATGCAAAGCAGAGCGAGCTGTGGGTCATGAAATGTTAATGTTAATCAGATTTGCAATTTGCAATTATTAGCAAAATATTCGAGTGCGAGTGCATTACCAATTACGAATACCTTTGTTTTCATTTGTTGTACGTGTGTGTGTGTGTGTGTGTGCACGTGTGTGTGCTGTGGAACTGGCAGTTGGATTGAAAGGGGTTAGGGTGGCAAGGGGAATACTCGGAATTTAATTTGGTGTAAATTAAAATTATGATTGAACGCGTGGGAGTAGCACGCTCGTGTAGGACTTGAATTGAATTTTAATTAATTTGAACATGTGTGGGCTTGGGGCCCGGACGGTCGAATTTATATCCCCAGTCAGGTTAATGTGCAATAGACCAACTTTGATACAAAAATCTAATCAAACGCCGCATCAATGAACTTTAAGTTGTTATAGCTACAGATACTGAGATATAAGTACTTCTTACACAAATATTCAGCACACAAATATTCTTCGACTTTCCCAGCTCTAAGTTGATTTTGATCCAAATGCCCGGGGATAACATTTTAAATTAAATATTATAGCACTGGCTTTATGCAAAGACACCCCAAAAGGCCTGATAAATGCCCGTCAATACACAACACAAGTATTCTGCCATGTGTGTGGGACTGCGAAAAAATGTTTTTTTTTTTTTTATCTGCACACGAAACCTTTACATTGCCGCTTCTTTGCGTGAGAAGAGTATAACGATTTATGTATGTATCAGGCAGAAGGCAGCAGGCAGCATCTCCGACCCCATAAGTTTATATTCTTGCAAACTGCGTCCATCAAGCAGTGTCGGTTCCTCTGTATGAACGCATCGGTCGCAGGAAACAATAAAAGCTACATTAAATATATGAGCTAAATCTAATTTTTAACCAAAAGCTCCAATGATTGTGATGGCACCTTGGCACGGGCTCGGGGTACCTCCTAGTCCGGAACTTCGAACACTCCCAGCTCTTATACTATGGAATGTATCTTCCCATGGAAAGGCCACTTTTTGAATATCTTCACTACTAATATCTCCATAAAATACAGATGCACTTTAAGTAGAATAGCCTTGACTTTTCTTGCATGTATCGAATGCCAACTCCGAACCCTGAAAAGAATTATTAAAAATATAACTGATTGTTGTTGTTATATTCCCCTAAATTTTAAAGTATATTCTTGACTAGAGATAGTTTTATAAACATAAGCGCACACGATGACCCACATTATGAGATACACTGGGTCAATTGCAGAGTTACTTAATCAGATGGCTATTTTAACTCACATCTTAAGGACATAAACGCTGCCGATCATCAAGCTTTATATAAACAATTATATAAAAAACCCAAAACCGTTACAACAAAGCTAAGAAGTATAAATATGTGAAACGGCTTAGTGGATTGGCTTTGTCTGATATATGAAATGTATGTACCATAAACATTTTATATGTTGGGTATACGAAACCTTGACATCACCTTTTTCAATCAACTAAAGAGCAGCTACCCGTGTCCTTCATCAACTGCCCTCGACTCGACCTCATAGCATACTCAATAAGCTGGCATTTTATTTGCATTTTTTCGTCACTTGATGTTTGCCTGGCTGGTTGCCCAATTCCCAGCAGTTTGCAGAGTCCCCCTCCTAACGCCTCGACACTGGCGAATATTTTGCCAGAGTTTTTACTTGGTTCGCGCGACGCTGTTGACAAATTCATCATCGTCTAAGCACGCGTCTGTCAGGCGCGCTAAGGATACAATAAATGTCTTTCGTGGTCTGTGCGCATGGCATGTTCTGGGCCAGGACTCGCTCGGCTGCGTGGCTGCCTGGCTGCCTGTTCTGCGGCTGAGACACCCGCTGAGTGAAATACTCTGTCGGATTAATATGCAACAACGTTTTGCAATTTTTTGTCTCCATTTTATTTTATTTTTTTCTTTTGGCTTATTCATTTGCCTTTGGGCTTTCGCTCTTGGCTTCCTACATCCTCTGGCTCGGCTCTCAGTCGCGAGCTCAGGTGCACTTTGCGATAACAAATTAAACAACTTCATGCAACCGTCGAAAAATGCTTTGAGTTTTTGTTTGCCTTACAAATAGATGGCAGCATGGCAGCAGCAATGAAAGAGTGGGAATGCAAACAGAATTAGTTAAAATGGTGAGGCTCTCCACCGGAGTCCACAAGTTTAATTAATTCCAGATCTGAATTCGCGTTATATTACCAAAGCCCAGCTGGATTCAAAAGACAGAGCAGCGAGCTTTCAAGACAAACATTTACCAAGATACACATCATAACCACGCAACAAAAGCCAAAATGTATTATAATTTTGTTACGATAATGAATTGAAAAATAAAACTTCCTATTGCCCACGCCGATCAAGTTTATTTAAACTTAAATTTACGTTTGTAAAGGTATTATAATTTTGCCATTAAATGAGTTATGACTAGCCATGTCTGCCTGTTCAGTTCTAACCAAATTTGGTAAAAAAATCTTAGCCAAACATGGCATTTAGAATATCCATTGCTTTCCTCATATATTTGGAAGCGCGTAAGTTATAATCCTAAGGGGTTTTAATCCTTGTTTCTAAATATATATTTATCTTGAGCAGGATACCAACTTGTCAACGTGTTCATGCTCCGAAAGAACAAATATTTTGTGTAACACTTTATTTGTATTATTATTACAATTGTTTCATGTCCTGGTTAGCATAAAATTGTTACAATTGGATATTGCAGTGTGAGTCTATAAATACATATTCCTAAATACAAATAAAGTTTACTATAGCAATGGATACATTTTACTGTGCTCAGTCCACTCGACTTCACTGACAGTCTTGAGCTCTACGTAGGCCTGTTTAGCTAGCCAGTGAAATAGGGCACTGTTCCATTGCGTCTGCGTGGCCCAGAGTTCCCTGTTTGAAGGATTGGCCGATGTTCGAATACGACTGTAACGAGACCACAAATAAACCATGCTGCGCATCTTGTAGACCCACAAGTGATTCGGTATGTAACGTATGATATCCTGCAGTTGGCACATATGTTCCGAGTCTAATTTCTCCAAGAACGACTCGTTCGTCAATTCAAAAATGGTGCCCATTATCGATTGAAAATTCGTCTTGTTCAACTCCAATGCCAAATGAGCCGAGTGCAGAAGTGTCTTAATCGACTCCGGCCTGTCATAGCTCATTTTAACATGCAGAAATGAGTATCTTAAATTAATGCCTTTAAAGCGCTCGAGCTCTTTATCGATGCCCGCCTCACACCACTTGAAGTCTTTCCACCAAATATCCCAGCTTCTGTAGTTCATGTTCCTGTATATATCCGTCCACTCATCGCGGAGGGCCTGACGAAATCGCTTGGCTGCAGCGCGACTATAGTTTAAAGATAGTATCGGGGTATTCCGAGCTGGTGGCTCTGGAGGCACCGCCTCCTTTCCACCAACAATACTGCAGTGCTTACGTCGAAAGAACTTAATTGCATATGATTTGCTCTCCGGCTGCGGCAGCGGCTTCCAGTTGCTTTGAAGATAGGGCATTTCAAAGTCGCCTATTTTAAATAATTGATCCACTTGCTCTATAATGCGCCTCTTGCGTTTATTTTGGTCAAGTTGCCCATTGCTTGGCTCGGCAGCGCGTTTACATCCCCTGCCTTTACAGTGCCCGTTTCTGGCGTTTGAAAACGCGGTATTTTCGGTTCTATGGGGTCCCCTGTCTCGGTAAATGTTT
Source organism: Drosophila lacicola (assembly GCA_035045355.1). Lineage (NCBI taxonomy): Eukaryota > Metazoa > Arthropoda > Insecta > Diptera > Drosophilidae > Drosophila > Drosophila lacicola. The sequence continues at coordinate 36,274 of JAWNPB010000076.1, read as the reverse complement.
GGCAACTGATTTGAATTCAAATTTTTATTGTTTCCAGCATCATTTCTGCCACTTAATCGCCTAAACGTGGGCTCCAATGCATTTTGGAATTGTACATTATTTAAAGTTCTGAATTGAAGCTGTTCTCTGTTAAAATGAAATTTATCGCCGGATAAAGCAGGTAACTGACGATGGTAATTGTGTTTGAAGAACGCATTGTTTTCAGAACTTTTTATATGTTGAACGGGGCGACCTACAAAATTGTTAGCCTGAGGTGGGGCAAAATCATTTTCAATATTGCGAGGATCTGAATCTATATTATAGACTTCATCGGTGGGGTAGTTAAAGTTCCGATAATTATTGTTATTGTTGTTGTTGTATGGGGTAAAATGATTTGCCTGCTCTCCATGAAAGTTATCCTCCAGATTTCGTGGATCTGCATCTATATTGTATACATCTGGTTCTCTTCGATGCAAGTCAGGTGGTCGAAAGCCCATTTCTCCCACAGGCGTGGAAGTCAATCTGCGTTCCGGGTAGTGGTCATTCCTGTTATCAGCGAGATATGCCAAGGGAATAGGATCACAATCTGGCGAATTTCCACGACTTGAGTTCCAGTTGATGCCGCGTGGTGGTGACGGTGTTCTGGGATAAATCGATGGGGCCATTTGACGATGCAGAAGCTCTCGGATTTTACGTAAAACTATGGCATCCACCTCGGCCTGTCGTCCGAGGCCCAGCTGCAGGCTAAGGCGTTTCCAATGCTGCTGAAAGTGGGTCAGATTGAACTCTGGCTGCTCGAGTGTATGCACCGCTAGATCATGGGCACAGCTGGGGCTCAAGCCCAAATGGAATAGCCAGTCGCGTCTCTCGTTGAGCTGCACGTTGACTCCATTGCCAGATTGAACACCGAAACCATTGTGCGGGTTGCCAAATAGTTCTCTCTACATTTGGGATTTCGGGTATCTTACGTTCAAAGAATCGAAAAGTATATTCCCCCTTTCAAAGCTTACCTGTCCAAAGTGCTGTGGCCGCCCGCGCATGTTATTACCATCATAAAAATTAACCCGGTGCAGCATTACGTAGAATTCTTTTCAAAATATTAGTGTTCCTTTTCAATTTAATTTTTGTTTATTTTAGCGATCTAATCAGTTCGAAGACCAAATTTGATGTGATGTCGCTCGAGTTTTGCTTACTAAGTACAACTGCCAGCAGTCCCTAAATGCCACGCACACTTGATAATGCCGAATTCTGTTAGCATTGAATTCGATAAATTATATCAAAAGCACTGAGCTTATCGATAAATCGCCAGCTAAATAAAAAAAAATAAATTAAATTTTAAATTTGGGTAATAAATAGTGTTTGCACCTTATCTTCATATATAAAATCTTCTTAAAATCATTAATTATATTAATTATCTAATCTTTGTTATTAATATCGTAACTGGGATTGACTTTTGATTTGTGGAATTTATATAATAAATCGTTTTAATTAAAGACAATGATATTGACTCAAAATATGTGCTGAACTAAAGGGGACATATTCTACCCCATTGGAAATTGGCAAAAATTGTATAATTTAGTTAGGCACATATATATCTTTGAAACCTGATTAAAGTTTGCAACGAATGTTAATATTATCTATAATTAGTAAATGTTGACTTCTTGACTATAATTGTGACTAATACATTCTGCGTATATTGGAGATTACAAGAGGTTACAATTTAGAACAAATTATTATATGTCCTTTTTTGAAAATTGAATGTAAATATTATTATTTATTAAGCTAAGAATTCATCTACTTAAAATGAATTTAGATCTATGATATGCTCAATATTAACTCACTGAATTTCTTTTAAGTTGTAATTTATTCTAAGATATGTATTGCAATATTAAATCATTTATTTGCAAAAAAATGTTTTGCATTAAAATTACATTACATTTATTTTGAATTAAATGCATTTTTAGACAGGAATATTTGTTTACAATTACTCAATTATATATAGAACACATTAAAGGTCATGAATGCGTCGTTGTAAAGTTGAGATATAAAAAAAAAACAAAAAAAACAAACGATATTTAATATAGCCGTGCCGGCAATGGTTTAAGTTGTTTTATTTGATTTTTTCATTTGCAATGAACCCAACTGACGGGCTAACGGGCATTCCTGTGTCAACTCGCTTGTTCAAATTGATCAGGTAAATATATACTTGAAGGGGTCGGATATGCCTCCTTCCATTCATTACATACCTACTGCATATAATACCTTCTGCACCTCTGTAATTAATCATTCCTTCAAATATTTTATTTATATATCAGACTTAAGCCATACATTCCGTATTCACTTAAATATTTGCATTTGGAGCACTCGCAGAATCATTTTTCGATTTAAACCGCCTTAAAGAAAAATCCAGAGCCGTTGATCCATTGGCCCAGATAAAGTTGGCAATAATTTATTACAATCACTCAAGTCAATAGCGATGTCGATGAGGACAAAAACGTAGCACATAAAATATAAATGGATCTCAGCCTTGCTCAGCTCTGTTGGACAGATGATACGAGTTGTGTGTGTGCAATATTTTAAAATTGCATCCCAGAGGATAAGAAAAAATAAAAAGAAAAAACGTTGCAATAAAATGTGCTACATCGACACACGTCGCAAGCGAATGGGAAAAATTGAAATAAATAAGATATAAAATGGAAACAAATACACCAAATGACCCACAGGATCCCCTCCCTGCCCACCTTCTCTTTGCCCTTCTTTCCACACAAGCCTCAATTCTCGAGCTGAATTTATGCAAGTGAGACATTTACGAAAGCCTTGCGACTCGATAAGAGTATTTATTTTGGCTTGGCGCTGCAATACGAGAATTCAGAAAACAGCGCCACGAATTGCCAATACGAATCCTTTTGGCCGAGAGTGTAAATTGTCTATGCCGGCATGCGGCTCACGCGGCGTATGTGGAATGTGGAAAGTTGGTTTTCTTTGGGTCCTATTTCGTTTGTGTGTCTGATACGTTCGGTGAACTGACTCTGCAATCCGCCGACTTGGCGACACGGCCACGCCCTCTACTTGCAATTAAAGCAAACAACAGCGCAAACTAATCTCGAGGGCCTCGTAAATTCCGTGGGGCATTCCTGAGGGGCACTCCGACCACACCAGAGCAGATGCCAGGATACCAGCCAGTACAACAATAAACACCGCCTGTGGCAAGCAATTGAAACTATGCACCAAATCTGCAAACGTTGGCGGAATCACTAAGCTGCTTTTCTAATTCCTATCCTATCCTATCCTTTCGCATCATATCCATTCCTGCCACATACACCATGCCCCTTCCTCCGTCCACAATTTTATGCAGCATTCTGTGCACTTTGTTTATTCTTCGCTGCGATGCCAAAGTGTGAGGGGGTTAAACGAATAAGAAGCCGGGCTAAATTTGGCTTATCGCATGTGGTATGTTTTGCCCAGCCAGTTCTGTTGTCGGGCTTAATTTGCATATTAATTGAATGTCAAAAAAGGGCCAAGAAGCACAACTTCGGCTGACTTTCGAGTGTGTCATGTGGGAATAGAAATTGACTTGAGGCTATGCACGGTTCTAAATCAACAAAGAATACATTAAAATTATCTCTGGAATTTCAATTTAAATGTCGAGTGAATTTCATATATACCTATAACAAATAAATATATATTTAAATCTAGAACGAAATTAAATTGAATTAGTATTTTGTAGTAGGTGTTAAAGATGCCTATCATAGGCGCAAATGTATATCAAGTGACTTGGGAGCTATTTAATTTAAGGTTAATTGGTAATTTTGAAAGTTATCAACTTTTATTATTTCACAGCGAACAGAGTACTGAACAGTCGGCTGTGACCGACTCAAACGCTAATACTTACTTAATATGAGTTTCAGATATATCTGCAAACTGAGTTTGAGGCAGATCATAACAATTTTGTATCTAGAGCTAATGCTGTAGTCCAAGCTCCATTGCTAAATCTTTGAAGAGCTTACGACAATGCAACCAGTTAATTGCCTTTAGAAAATGTTGTTAAGTGGCTGCCAAATAAACACGACCCAAAGCATAGATGTGGCCCTTCATTACAATAAATCAGAATGAGAACTATTCAGTTTTGGGTTTTCTGAGTGGGGCAAACGGGAGGTATGCATACTCGCAACAGAGTCATAAATCTTCAAGTGGCAGTGCGCCCGTGTTGCTTGGCTGCTCCTTTGACTCGCATCCTGCTATTTTCAATGCTCGTTCGAAATGAAAATGCCATAACCCGCTTATAACGCACTTCTAAGCCCTATCAACTCCAGCTACAGCAGGTACCCAGGAGCAGATAGAAGAAACATCATCAGGAGCCACCGTTTGGCTCTGGCTGCCATGACAACGAGCCACATGTCGACATGTTGCTGTCAGTGGAAATCGAGTTTCACTCATTCTTCTAACTGCCGTCTCGTACGAACTCCCAGCTTCTAATTGGCAGATGCATACAGCATGGACAATGGCACAATTGCCATCATTCGGCAGCAGTAGTAGTAGCAGTAGCAGGACTAGGAGCAGAAGCAGGTGCGGTAACAGAAGCTAAAAATTCAGCAGCTATATAATCAGAAGGCATTTTATATGCAGTTGTTCTCATCTGCCACTTTTACGCATTGTGGGCACCAGGTGAATGCTGTTGTGGTTATACCATGCTCAATTGTAGACAACACTGAGAAAAATAAAAATGTTGAACCTTATAGTTTAGTTATATACTTGTAATATGAATTAAATCATTTTATATTATGTTTATATCGAGTAACTGAATAGTGCCTGAATCATGAGCCAACACTTGTATCCCTCGAACGTTCCATAAAAAATGCAGTAATAATATTCCAGTTGCCCACAACTTCAAACTAAGCGGACAATTATTGCATAATTAGCTATTTAGTTTCCGAAAATTGAAGTTAATCTGTATGCAAAAAATGAATGAATAATGAACATTCATATAACATTAATCTGACCTTTTACCCTATAGAGATATACTTTATTTCTAATGATAACTAATTTAATTGGGCATCGTTCTTTTCATTGCTAAACCACTCTTGGGCTCCTAGTTAAGTTTTAGGTTTGTGGTTTACTAGCGGGGATTAACCTCGCCCGGGCCAAGTGTATTTAATTGAAACTAAGATATGTTTCATCAGTAAAAAATTTGAATAAACTCTAGGTTAAATTTTTAATACGCATATGTATATGTTCTAAAAGAGCTTTCTGTCACAAATATATAATGTGTGTATACAGATAAAAAAATTGTGTCTCATTTTCGCTGTGCCTTTTAATCTATATTTTTCAGTGTAACCTGTGATGGTTGGCCAACTTTTGCCGCTTGGCTGCTCGGCTGGTCAACTACAATTTACAGTTTTGGACTTGGCTACTTAGTCGAGAAGCAAATATCAGACTCAGAACAAAAATTCAGTCCAATTGAGTCTCTGCTCTTCTGGTTCTGGACAAAGTTCCTTTGTGCGATGCCAGTCATTAATGTTGCTCATGTGTCCTATGCTGCCGCTCCTACAGCCTATTCAGTATTGTTAAATTCTGTTGAAAGGGGGTATATACGGTTTTATAGCAACATCTGAGGTGTAACATCTCTCAGATATGGAGTAGCCGCATAAATACTTAAAGAGTATGAAACACAGAGTATCTCGTAGTCGAGCGAATTCATGTACAAGGCTTTTACTTGTTATATGTTATTTGCATATGCGGTTAGAGCTACCCTCTTCTTCCTCTCTCTCCGCCACACACTCACGTTGTCTCTCTTTTGGGCCTGCCGTTGCTTGTGCCGGGTTTTGAATGTGCTTCTCAGTCTCAACTTTCACATAAACACAATCAAATTTTGCCTTTTGCCAACTTTTCCCATTTGCAGCTCGTACTGCACATGCCGAAAATTGCAATCACAGCGAATTTCTGAAATACTACAGAATTTATTAATACTAAAATGCGATGTCTCATTTAGTGGATATACGCGTAAATGTTTGGCAACTGATTAGCTCAGCTGAGCTAATGCTCACATATTTGACTATGTATTGAAATCTCCTGCTGAAAATTTGGAGAGCTCGCCAATATATTTATTGCCAATTTGTCGCAGCCACGTTAGGTTGCCAACAAAGGCCTTTTTGGCTTTTGGCAATATCTTTGGCAACTCTTATAGCGTTGAAATCTCAGCAGCGGCAAGCAAACTGCCTGAAGAGCTACATACGAATGCAGAGACCGGGATGTGTGGTAAGGATGGGACTGTGCCTATCCCTGAGCCGGCAAAAACTCGTCAGAGCCATCAAAGTGGTTGCCGAGCTGAATTTCACTTCCCTTTTGGCTGCATCAGAAGATATGCAAATCCTTGTCTGTCAGGCTACCTCTCTGCCGCCCCCTCCACCTCTCACTCTCACTCTGCCTCTCTCATTCTCGATGTTGACGAAATGAATCGAAATGTTTGCAGAGTTTGCGTCAAGTTTTGTGCTTCAGGAAATTAGCACGCAAATTACCACAGACTCTGCCAAGCCCTCCTCCAACCCGCAAACTAATTGGCTAGAAATGTGTGAAAATGGCATTTAACCGATTTATGATATTGCTATGACATAAAAATGCAGCAGTTCAAGGATATATTTACCATTCTACGAATAAAGAAAATTTAAGAAAAACTTGCATTATGCGAGTAATGCAAATATTAAGACTCTCTGACCTTAATATACGGTGTGCGGGTTTGGTTGATTAAGTGGTTTTCGTACAGGTGGAAAACTAGGTCCGGGCAGAGCGCTATCAAGCTTGTTGTGTTCACCTCATATAATTTTCTTAATGCAGGTGAAACAACGTATCTTACAAATTAGCCGCATCGACTCGCCAAGAACAAATATTTATTATGTCAAGAAGCAATGTACGTTATGGAGGCATCTACTTCTACCACTTACACACAATTGCTAAAAACAAATTTACACTTGATTTTGTCTTAAATTTTAGTCTCTATTTTTAAATCGATTATTCGATTATACTTGCGTGCGGATATGTATATATACATATAGGATAAAACTTCAAGGGTTTTAACGCTTCAAAGCAGTCGACCGTCCAGTTTCTGCTACAACATTTCATTCATGCTCATGTTAAAGTGCTTTTTGCAACGTGTTGGAGCGCAAAATAGTCAACGATTGTGACTTTTAAGCGAGCAAAAAATGGGATTTAAAGAAACATCAAAGGACCATTCGTGAGATAGAAATAAATTGCACATTCCGCTTCAACTGTCAATCCTTTACAAAAAGCACTTAATGCAGCATGAAAGCATGTAAGAACGGCTAAGTAGAATTAATGTTGAACCGATGCTCATAAGGGTTGACTAATATTTAACTCAAATTTTTCTTATAAGAACTTTGTTTTCGATCTTTTTTTCTGTAGCAGTCACGTGAGTTCGGGGTCCAATATTGATACGAACTTCCTTTATTTTTAGATACAAGATATTTTGATCAACCAAAAAAAAGGCGAGTTCTCTAACCTGGCCAAATGCCAAATATCCGGCTGATATCAAGTAGATCCTCACACAAGGAATCCAAGAAGTGCTTAATGCTGAAGCACTTCGAACGTCCCATTGGGGACAATAGAAAGTCCTTACAAAACAAGGAGTATACGTTGATAGATTTGTTTCTGGGGGCAATCATTGCAACACAGAGATAACTGCGGGTTTAAAATCGTCTCGTGGAACTGATCACACAGGGTAATGATATCCACATTTGATTTATTGACTCTCAGCAGGCTATTCAGCACTCCTCAGACAGGTTCCCAAATCCCCTTCTGTGGAACATGGCGAAGCTGCCATAACACAGCTGCTATAAGATAAAAAGGGCTGTCAGATAGATGCTATGCGGATATCCTTCCTATTTAATTTAAGCTTACTAGCCCAGTTTAGTCCAAGCAGAACTACTAGATCCATCTAGTCATCAAACTGGTCACGCAACTGATGCAAGCATTTCCCTTTAGTGAAAGAGTTTTTAATCTAACTGCTATACATTACATACTTTTTATCATCAGTATTTCACTTTGATATAAAATATCATTGAGAGCTCACTTGAAAGCTTACATCATTAAGTTTATATTTGATAAGAACAGAATGAATAAAAGAACAGAGCAGCTCTTCTCGAAAACTTTCTATTCTTGTTTATTCGGTCAATAAAATAACTAACTCATTGGTGCTGTCAATGTTTATAGCTTTCTTCACATGTTATTAGCTTCGTTTTAATATTGTGCATTTTTAGCTTTCTCTTAATTTATGACGCTGACAAATGAAAAGTATTTCTCACGTACGGGTAAAATAACAGTGTTGCCCCCTTGTACATAAGGGCGTTACGTTTGTTGCTAAGTAATCTTTCTGGCCAGGTCCGCACTCAAATTGGCAAATTAATTTAACATCCCCAACGCCATAAGTTTTCCGGTTCGCTCTGAGACCAATCGAACTCACGCGCGGGAAAGCAGATAGCTGACTCTCTGCCACCCTATAATGAATAAATGAATATTTGCAACGTCTTTGAGGCTAAAGGAATAGTTAATGTCTTAACGTACCGAACTCGATTCACAGATGTTAAACAAGAGTACTTTTTATTTAGTATTTAAAATCTGCATACATGACAATCATTTTGTGATACCACTTTTAGGCATTTAACTGACACAGGGTATTAATATATGTATGTACTATGGTTTCCTGGCTTATTTAATTTAGCATAAAAGCCAAGTTCGCAAATTATGTGAGCCAGCTTTCGAAAACTTGACCGACCTGGCTAGGCTTGTGCATTAGGGTGCAGATTGGTAGAGCGGAGGAAAGGCTACGTTGTTTGATATCGCTTTAGGCCAGAGCCAGGGAGTGGGAAACGACTTGATGAACTGTAAATGAACTTTCTGTTTGAATTCGATTTAGTTTTATTGCTAAATTTCACTCCGAACACATATCTAATAGAGTTTCCCAGCAGCAGCAGCAGCTTTAGCTTGAAAGAAAAAACAAGTCGTGGTCAATTCAGGATATGCTGCTCTGCAGCTCGGACACGTGTTTGGCCATGTTCGTGCAATGTGTGTACATATTGTTCGAGTGTGCTCCAGCACATACTATGCAAAATGTATTCGATTTCCATTTGCAGTCGATATAAATTGTGAAATAAGGCACCATGAAAATGCAAATGATGATGCTCCCCCAAGCGAGCAGCAACATTGTTGCAGCTGAGAGACAGCTGCGGTTAGCCAGAGTTAAGATGAGTTGAGTTACATTTGGTTCGGTTGAACTGAAGGAGCAGCAAAAGGCAATATTGTATTGTTTGACAATGAGTTGGGCCAAACGATGTGCGACAAAAGACAACAAACGGTGCAGGGGAAAAATGCAAATGCAGTTCAATATTCCAGATATTTCCGAATTTTTGCTAAATTAAAACCTTGGTATAGTCTTGGTATTAACTACGTCACATAACAATACATTAAGGCAAGGCCATAAAAAAAAACATTGGACATAGTCCGAATTTAATGGAATTGTCAAGGCGTAAATATGACATGCTTCCAAGAATTCAGTTTGTGGGTGAACGAGAAAAGTATCCCAAAAATAAAACATACTGGATCTAATGAGAAACTACATAAGCTCCTAGCTCCCTTATAAGCATCCAGATATGATTAAAAAACCTAATCTAAATATCGATACTAATCAACTAAATGGGAACGGTCGGATTTTTTGATTATATAACTAGCCATAAAAAACGATCATGGTTTATTCCATTTGTCTGTTGACACTGACCATATAATATATAAACTTAATAGATACTGCGATGCTTTATATTGCCAGTAACATACATGTCCACAAAAGAATTATTCCCTTTCTACCCATTTTCAACCGGTTCCGAGTATAGAAATGTTGTGGCTTCTAATTTGTTTGATTTGATTTTTATACTCATTGCAAATAGATAAAAGGGTGTAATGTTTTTATTCAAAGGTTTGTAACGGGCAAAATGATTATATAATTCGTGTATGTTCTCTTTCAATATGAATGTATACACAGATAAAGTATATTTTTCTTTTTGCCATTTGTTAAAATGAAAGGGTGCAAACAGTTGATTCCCTTGACAGTTAACTAGTTTAATCATATATGACTAACTTAGGTTTTTTTTTTAATATTTTGCATTTCTAATATTTGTATTTTACGTCAGTTACGGGTAAATGATAGCCACAACAATTTTAAAATTGAGTTGTTAAAAATTGACCAAGTTCACGCAAGTTTATCGCATACGACTATAAATAAACTTAAATACACATAAATAAATATCCTAAATAACTTTAGATCAAGATAAATGGTATTATAATTAAAGTTTATTTACACAATTCTCTCTTCAATGAAGTTAACTTTTTGCCATGTCAGAATGGAAGAAAATCTTCCAAAACTATTTAAATGTGCGCCTATAACTATAATGCAATTTTGTTAAGTAAAATTTTACAGCATTTGTCTTTTAACATCAACAACATTGGGCAACAATGCAATAAATATTGTGAAAAGAAACTCATTAGCATAAATATTAGCACAAGTATTTACGAGTTGCCCAAACACTAACGAATGCACTGGGTAATCGCAATAATCCTTGAATGATCCAGTGTCAATTTATCAACTGTCGAGTTGAGTGCATGTTTTAACATATAAATTGCTGCCAGCCTTAATTATAAAAGTCAAAATGACGCATGTACTAAATATATATCCTGACTGTCCTGTTGCAATTAAATTTTGCAACATGGCGGCAGATTAAAGCAGCTGAAATTAAAATAGCATTAAATTGTGCGTAAAATCTAACATTTAACAATTTAACAGCAACAAAATGCGCTTAGCCATGTTCAAAATAACTTCGAACTAGGCTCGAATGCAGCCCAAGGGTTTCTTGCACTATTCTTTTCGGCTTACAAAAGACACACTTGCACACAAATCTTAAGTCACAAAAGAGTTAAGATAAAAAAGTTAAGAAAATCTGGCAAAAGAAGGCAACCAAAATTAAGACAACTAAGACAAATGGTTCAAATGGAAATTAAAATGGAGAATCTTAATGGTAAAAACAGAGAGAAGTAAATAAACAGTTTATCAATCTAACATTTAGTTCATGTAAACTGTTGAGAATTATCGTAACAAGTTCTTAAAACTACGTCATATCGCAAAATAAGTAAATCTTTATCTTGCTTATTACTTTTGTTGGTTTTGTGCGTTTAATACATGGATCTTATTGTTTCAAAAATTTGGCAAAATCGGACCAAATGAAATCGTTTTCATCATTTCAGCCGAATTCAGGATTAATCAGTTGACCCGAAACTGCAATATATATTGTATATATTTATATAGTTGGTGCGAATTGCACAAAGAATTTCGGAATCACTTGCATATATATTTAAACATATACATATATATATTAAAACATCGAAAATGGGGCTGTTGCTTGTATTTTATTATTTCTGTGTAAAATGAAAAATTGATAGATGTAAATTTTACCTGCCTAACCTAACGCACGGGGACAAAGTCGCGTCGAGAAATGCTAGAATTATTATAATTGAACAATCTACATTTCGGGCAAGAATATATTTATGATGGTGGTAAATCAATTTGGTTGATAGGACAGGATTAAGCCCCAATGCAGATGTCAAGCGAAAGCCTTGTTGGCTGTCTTCCTTTGCGCTCAGCCTTTTGTGGCTGCTGTTGGCGCCAGTCTCATTAATAATCGCAATATCCACGGCACGAGGCGGGTTCGTTATGCAAAACTGTCATGAATCAGGCGAAAATGTAATTACATTCTGCCTGATGAGCAGCGAGCTCATCATCTTCCCCGTGCCAGGTCGGGACATTTCATCTTGGATAGCACGCATAACGTGCATATAAATTTTATAATGTCGTTGCCAACTTTGAGGACACGTAATCTAGAAGTAAATAAGTTTTCTGCCTTGTCTCGCGCAAAGTTTTGCTTATGAGTCTTGAGTCAACAAAGTTTTCTGCTTGTTGCTGTCCTCATTCTGCCCATTGGGGTATAATAATGATGTTGTTATTGAATTCAACCATTAAGGAAGCTTAGCATGATCGCTGAAGTATTATAAGTTGTAAAACGATAGCTGCAATCTTGAGTAAAATGCATTGCCCTGAGAGACACTCTCAGGTCAAATTATGCAAATATTAATATTATTGTTGAAATTATTATTATCTGTTATGCTGGTCTGCTCTGTTGTTGCTGTCGAAATTCACGTAAAAAAATTGTAAATATTATTGTTGTAAGTAAACGATTTTCAAAGTTGATCAGCACATATCTATCTAATAACTTATCTAATATTTGTCACCATTTCTCCGATTTCTGCCGCGTGCAGTCACATATTTGATAATTCCATGTGAGCACAAATGTAATAAAATCGGCTGACTACAAATGGCAAATGGCAAAAGTGGTGCAATGTCATGCCACAATTACATATTATACAGCCCTGTTGTGTGTGTTTGGCACAAGGTTGGACACACACCCACATTTGTCGTATTTTACGCGAGAAATGGGTGTGCCTGAAATGGGGCACGTAAACAAGTGATTTTCAATGTCGCAGCACTTACTGGGGTTATGTGAGTCAAATGTGAAGGAAATGAGATTATCGAGACTCATAGTTCTTTCTAAATGTTATTATTTAATTAAAATGCCAACCGTTTCGTATAAAGGGCGTAACAAAAACAAAAAAAAAACAAAAGCCACAGTGACAAGAAACGTGCATTTTTATATCATATTCTCGCAGAGTGGAACAGAAATCAGAGAATCCGCCATTCACAGCACAGACCTTGAGCAAAACTTAGTGCGGTTGAGGGAATTTGTTTTTGTATCTATTCGTTGGCCCATTGCTCTATATATTATCAGTCGGGTATTTGCAGCGAACTTTGTACCTTGTGGAAGACACACCGAAAGACCTCAATACCAGCGTCCGGTCCGAGCCTTTCTATGGCTGCGTAATGCACCCAATCCCCGCCAGAAGCACCCACTTTTCGACACGTTTCCAACGCTGTCAGGCAAGCATTGAAAAATCTCAACTAATGTCAAACGCTTTGTCGTCACCGTCGTCGTCGTCTATTTTTTGGCGAAAGAGCGAAAGGGGCGGGGGTTGACTTGACATTTTTAATTTGCTTGTCGCCTACCTCCCAATGCATGGTAACAAGTGGGCGTGGTTGTTCTGCCTTAAAAGTAGTGCACAGTCTTTTTGAAAAGGATAAATGCATTGTCCATTCTGATAGATGGGCACAGATTCAGAGCAGCCCAAATAAATAGCTTACGATTATTCACAATGCATTAACAGTACTTTAAAATCCCCCCTTATTCCACTTCCATACAACCAAGTCACATTCACAGTGGGCCACTGTGCCACCACAATTAGGAAAGCCCTCGGGTGTTTAATACTCGGAACAATAGCGCCACTTGTTCCCAAGTGTCATTGTAAATATTTACAACATGTTCGCCCCAAAAGGTGAAATCCACGTTGATAAGCTAGCCCTCTGCCAAAGATAACAACTGATTTCATTATGCAAATTGGCAAAGTTATTTGCCCAAGTCGAAGTCTTAATACCCTTGCTCGTTATAAATTGAATTTTAAAAATATTTAAAATATATATTAATTAGCTGAGGTAGTCTTGGGAAAATTAAGGTTTACATATCAACATTAGCGCAGTTATGAATTAATAATTATTTAATGGTCATTGAAAAAATCGCAATAATAAATCGTTTAAAGAATGAATTATGATAAATTATCATTGAAAAAATAATAATATGGAAATAATTTATAGTTGTACTTTAAAAATCAGGTTTTTAAGCAATATTTTAATTCAAAAAAATATATATTGTATACATATATACATATATACATATATGCTATTAGCATTGCTAAAACTAGGTCACATTTAATATTGTTGTGTATCTATCAACACCATTTTTTTTTGTTATATATTTTTTTTACTTTCATTTTTTTCCAGGTGAAGCCTGGACTTTTCATCGTCATTACGCGAGAATCTTATAACCAATTATAAAAAGCTTTTTTGGTCCCGAATAAATATATTATTCATTCATATTTAAAGTCAACCCATTTTTTTAATGATTAATTAATAGCTAAATGGAAAAATGTCAAAAGGGGGATATAGAAAATAGAATTTTAGTGACATTTTCAAGAGAATTGTATCATCATTTTTGAACAATTATTAGGCGGTTCTATTATAACTGCACCAAAAAGTGTGCAGTCACGTGTGGAAATGAGTTCTAAGCTGATTTTTCATCTGATGTCAACACAGAGTAAAATTTCACACTTCCCAAAAGCTTTCGAATCTGTGGGCCATCGAATACGTCCTCTATAATTTTTGCCATTGAAAAAAGTGGGCAGATAGTGTTAAGATACTCAAGTGCTTTGCCCTCTCTACTCTAAGCTTTTACAAAGTTTTTAATCAGTCCGAGTTCGTTGTATCCAAGTTCACTAGAGGCTCATTCCGAAAATTATGAATTCTCCAATTATGTGCTTCTCGTTTTGGCCTGTCATTCTCTGAGTAATGCTCATGGCGACCTTGACTATCCCAAAAGCAGGGAGAGCAAGAATACTTTGTATAAACCCTTCGCTATCCAGACATCTTTATGTATGATTCATTCAAAAAGCCTAGCCGCCGTTCCATTAGAATCTTTCATGTTAACAACATAAACTATGGGGATGAAGGGTTTATGATTTACATATTTGGAGTTATGCCGCGTTCAGATTATCTTTACTGTTATCAACAAATAATCTCTTTACTTAGGGCAAAAAGGGCTTGGCAAAACACATTTTATTAGTCAACGAGTGGGATTGAAAGTTTACTTTTAGGGCAGCACGCTAATACAGACGGATGGATATGGATTTGATGCTACGTATTTTTGCACAAAACCAATATTCCCCTTCCAGCCCGTTTTCATTGAGACCAGAGTATACGTTAATGCGATCTTGGAAGCCGTCTGCTCTATGAAGCCAAAACAAGTGCAAGACGACTTGAAGGTGCACGCCGCCTTTGAAGTTAATATTGTGCCATAAAATTTTAATATCACCATAAAATTATATATCGGTTAACCTAATTATAAACTCTATGTTCATGTAAATAATGACTGTATCTGTAAATAGCATGTATACATATTTCGAAAGTAAAAAGTATTATATTATTCATCAAAAAAGTAATCACTGCACGTCTACCTCTCATTTTATAGAGACTCGCCAGATACCAGGTTTAAGGAAATTTCTAGCTAAGACTACGTCACGTAAGTTCCACAGATGTGGGGCATTGTGCGCGGATGTGCAACAGCCGCTGATAAAGCGATTAGTCAGCGGGCAAGGGAATTTGCTCGAGTTATGGTCTGTTCTGTGGGCCTTATCAGCAAATGAGAACATACATAAAACCCGGGAGTTGGCGGCTCAAGCCACACAGTCTTGTTTGAAAAGCGGCACGAGTCTGCGACAAGTCGCGGAACAGCAAGTGCAGTAGGAACATTAATTAAATAAAAACTTTGCAAGTGTGGCTGCATCAATATTGCAAAGTATTCAAAGCAAAATGAGTGTTCAGGCTGTAAGCATACTAATAATAATAGTCAGCTGTCTGAGTGGCCCAGTCATTCAAGCAAATGCCCAACAAGGATACGGGTATGATTCCCAGGAGAGTGTAAGGATGTCGTATTGGGGCTATGTGTATATTGATATTCGCTTCCTAAATCGAATTACTTCCGGAAGGCTGTGTTAACCTGTGCTTGTACATATGAATATACATAAATATATATATATACCATTGTGTATCACTTCTCTCTGTCCGGAATAAGCTTTCTTTCCTCTTTTCCACACCCTCCGAACACCGCATCTGTGAAAATTAAAATGTATCCGTGGTATTTCGTTTAAAATACCTTAAAATATATTTTTCAAAGTCAGTCAATCGGTGAAAAGAAAAAACTGCAACAGTTGAAGCAATCGGATGAAAAATAAATCTTCCATAATTACGAAAACAAGTTTATCGATTGAACCAAATTTTAATTTTGAACCCATCTTCAACTAAAAGGAATTACGTTTTCCTAAAAGTCCTTAATAAATTGTATTGCAGTTTTCATATGATCCAGTAAAAAGCCAAAGTGCTTCATCCCATACTTATCCACGCATTTCCCAAGCTTTGTGGTGTATTTTAAAATATAGCTGAATATAATGTAATATAAATATGAAAAATTGAAAACCGATCCATTACAGTTCGAACAAGAGGTGCTTGAGGCCCACAATGCCCACAGAGCTCAGCACAATGCGCCTCCATTAGAGCTAGACGGCAGTCTTAACAAATTGGCCACCAACTGGGCTCAGGTACACGGGCAACTATCGTTATTATCCACTAGAGTCTCGATATATCTAATAATTTCTGATAACCAATGCAGCATCTGCTAGCCAACAATCGCATGGAACATCGCCAAAACAGCGGATATGGAGAGAACATCTACATGGCTTCGGGTGGTAATTTGGGAGGCGCAGATGCAGTTGACTCCTGGTATAATGAGATCAATGATTACAATTGGCGTTCCCCTTCGTTCCAAATGAACACTGGCCACTTTACCCAGGTGGTTTGGAAATCTTCCAAACGGCTAGGCGTAGGATTTGCTCGACGGTGAGCATAACAAATAGAACCTCAAATAAGATCTTCTGTTAATCAACATCCACTCCTTATTTCATCTTGCAGTGGCAACACGATTTACGTTGTATGCAACTATGATCCACCAGGCAACTATAATAACATGTACCGTGAGAACGTCAGCCCCCCATCAAATTGATGATTCACATCGAAGCTCTTCAAACCAATTATTTTATAAAATTTTTTAAATGCGATTGCTCAACATATGCCTGTACTTATTATAATAAACCTAGCTAACTGAAACAAACAAAAAAATACATAACATGTGTAGAAACTATCTCGTATTTTCCAGCCCCACCCTGTCCAAGTTTTTTGCTTACAATTTTAGATATAAATCTTCCACCCACTTCTTGATATTTCACTAAATTGGTATCCATTTATGTCCTCCATTTATTCCCTGGACAGAATGAACCAAATGGTCGGTGATCCCTAAAACAACCGAAAGTCTACCCTACTTTCTTATTGCGACGGTGCATTACAACATATAAAATTTCATTGTTCCTAACAAAATAAAAAATAACCCAAAGAGATTAAGGCCAGCAACGGACGGGGACGGATATGATGTAGATTAAAACTTAAATCTTAATATAAATATGTTTTTAAATTCAATCCACGTAACGCATTAAAATATAGGGTAGCATTAAAATCGAAAATTATATAATTCCAAGTACAAATAGAAATTTAAAGCTCGAAAGCACGGATGCTATAGATGCGATCCTTTTTCAATTTCTTTCATTTTGGAATCGTTCTAAATTTATGTTATTTATTTTCTTTCAAAGTGCATACTTTCTATGTTTTTTGGGAAAATTTGTAGCTTTTAATTAAAGAGATTTTGTATATAGGAAAACAAAGTAATTATGTTACTTACGTACATAACTTCCATCTTCCGTATCCATCCGGCTTCCATAGGCGATAAATTGCAGACACAAGACACAAGGAGAAAAAAGAACACAATTGGCATCTTTGCTTATCTTGCTATCTTCCTTTCAATCTAATTATTCTCTTAATTTCTTGTTATTTTCCTTACACACACTTAAAATTGGCTCTCATAACCAATATGGCGATAACTGCAATGGATTAATAAAAGAATGAAACAACATAACAGAATTGCAAAAGAAATTACGTATTTATAACTTACATGCGCTTTTCTTAAGCTGACAAAAAAAAGAATAAGAAACTGAGACACATTTAAATTTACAAGAACTATGCGCCTAAACGACTTCCCTTGTGCAAATTGCAATACTGAAGCAGCTGTTTTCAATTATGATATATATTATTTCAATAATTTCTACACCTTGTCGCGCAATATACCTATTTTTATCGCAGAGATTAAATGAACAACAAAAACTTCCGGGTAGAGTGTGCAGCTTCCCCGCCGACGCTTGAAGCGAAATAATTCGGCGAAACTGCAGCGTGGCTAGTCTCTCCGCTCTCTACGGCCGATTTTATGGTGGGTACGCAATTTAATTATCTCACATATGCATAGACAGCTGATTTGTATTTGATAGCACATTGGGCGAATTGAAAAAAAAGCTTAAATTAATGGGCTTTGGAAATCAAGCTGAACGTAATTTTCGCTCGAAATCTGTATGCCACTTAGTCAGCTGTTCTAACTGCTACAATTAAAGTCTGCTACTAAGTGCCAGTCCTGTAATTACACAGAGAAATATTTCCAATACTTTGATAGGGATTAAAATGTACACGCTCGTGCACCGCCGATCGTGACTCATAGATGGCTACATTTACGATATTCGCCATAGTGAGATTTTACAACAGCATCGCTGAGTAAAATTAATTGGTTAAATAGTCTAATAAATACATTATTAATTATCTAACATAAATAATTAATAATAATAAATAAATAAAAATAATAAATATCTTTACGCAGAGACACGGTGAGCTTAGATGATGTTTTGCCAAGTCTGGTTGGGTTTTATCGTGGAAATCGGGGTACAATTTTGGAATCATTTTCACGATTTTTCTACACTGGTGTTATTTTACATTACTTTTAATGTTCACAAAAAGAGAGAAATTTATATTGATTACAAAAATTTAAATGTAAATAAAATATAGTACATAATTTATTTTGAAATCACTATTTAAAATCACATTAAATACAATTTTTTCATTTCGCTCATTCTTAATGAACGACCAGTAAAACAAAAAAAAAGTAAAGGTCGTAGTTGGTAAAAGAAAATTTACTTATAAATAAATATCATTTACATATAAATCAAAGAAAAATATTGAAATTTCTGTGTCAAAGTATCTGGCATTGAGAATAATACAAAGTTATCTATACTGTAGGAACAAAGTAACTAAATTGAAATATGAATGAAGCATATTTAATAGTGCTGCAAATACAATGATTAGGATTAACGGTATCGATATCGATATCTAAACAATCGGAAAACTTGATGTGTCTTTCTGTGCTATCGAGAAGTCAGCAGCAAAAATATCGATAGTGACATTATCGATTGTCTTCGATAGTTTAAGCGGCCAACATCAATTGCATCGATTTTCGATAGTCTGTTAAAAGTGTTGTAACTTTATTAATTGACTGTTTCCTGTTATATTTTGAAGAGGTTGTCGATAACTCAGCTCAGCGATGAAAATCCAAAATAAAATGCCATGACATGGTTAAGCATTTTTGTTAAGTCCAAGAATTTGAGGAAAGGACATAATAAATAAAATTTTAAAAATGCTTTGCAGAGAATTCTGGAATTTTTTATACTGTTACACAAACAAAAAGACTTAGAGGGTTGATCTGCTGTTGCGGAGACGGGGTGACAGTAGCTATAAACTGAAAGATACTTGATCCGTATATAACATTATAGCAGCTACGTGGCAAATGATGCGGCAAATGGTGACTCTAGGTAAAACAAATAAAAGAATTGCTTGAAAGCAATGATTTTCATATCGTTTGTTATCGAATGTTTTTAAACGGGGAAAGTTATCGACTATCGGAAACAAACTCGTGCACGTGCACTAGGATAACCTACGTTGATATCTTCGTGCTCACGCATACGGACAGACGGACGGATAAAAACGTGGCTAAATTGACTCGGCTCCTGATACTGACCAAGAAGATATATACATAATTGGGTCGGAGATAATTCCTTCAACCTGTTACATAAATTTGCACAAAACCTTTGTACATTTTTTACCCATTTTATCATCGATAAATTTTTCTATCGTTCCCACCGATAGTGCCATGATTTTCTGATTGAGTGGGAAACGAGCTGCGATTACTCTTCGATGGTGCAGAGTGTTTGTCGTAGATGAGAACGTGCTCCTATATTTCCGCACACTTGGCCATTGGTGTTGGCTTTTGTGTTGGCCAATTTGAGATCTTTGCCATCAGAGATGTCCGATTTGGAGGGCCGTTGCTTGGGCTGCTGGCGATGCACATGAATGCCTGCCAGGCGGAGCCTGCGATATAGCGAGATGTATTTGCCAGCCGTCGTCGTTCTGGGCACAATGAACTTCTCACAGAAACTGGTCTTGGTGCGGGCCGCGTCGCTGAGCTGGGCATAGTTGAGGGACTGCAGGAAGGCCAGCACAAAGGTGTAGCAGTTGTGGCTGCTCTCCTCGTAGCGTTCAATTGACCAACGCGCTGACTGCGCGCAAATCTATCGGGGATGAAGCAGCTTAGAGATTTGCATGCAATTCACATGTATCGGAGAAGCAGAGCTGGGCACGGCAGCAGCACTCACCTGTTCAAGCACCTCATCCCAGTAGTAGTGCCAGGACTCGGGCACATCGCCCACTAGCAGCGATTGCCACCAGTCGCGGGGATTATCGTCGCGCCGATGCCGCTGCAGTCCGTCCCTATCGAATTCGACAATGTCGCCGGCGGATGTGGTCACCGCGATATGCAAATCTGTGGCGTTGCTGTAATCGCTGCGGAAACACACCAAAAAACGCATCAGACACATTTTGCATATTACAGATGCAAAAACGAAAAATTCGCCACCAAAAATTGTTGGCAATTTCTGGGATCTGGGCTTACACAGAAGCGCCGTGCTCCATGCTAAGCCTTTCTAAAATGCCGACCAACAAATTTGTTTGCTGTCGCGCTTGTCAAAACAACACAAAAAGAGATTTATCTAAAAGCTGTAACGCTATCTAATACGAGTTATTTTCCCTATTCAAATATATATATACTACTTGTAAGTAAGTTTTTATCCAGCGAAACAAGTTTTTTTTATCAACTACCAAAAGTATGCTACATATAACACAAGACAACATTATTTTCGATAACAGAGGACTTTTTATAACAGTACACGCTGGATGTCGGTTGCAGATTTCGGTTCGAATTTTAGAGATCTGTTATTATTATTTTATTAATGTTCGAATTGTGTCGATAGATCTTAGACTGTGGAGTACTTGACAAATTTGAAGATTTTCCAGCCACTTAAGGGAAGTGGAACTTGTCTTACGCGGATATATACTTAAATATGTTTTCCTTTTTTAAAGCCCCTAGTTTTCGCGTTCACAGGAACGAACAAGAACAAAGTTAATTTAGTCTTCCACATTTCATATCTGACAAAAAGGTCGAAACTGTTGATTGCAATTTTTTCGGTTTTCATCTGATTAGCTTCAAACTTTTTTTTTATAGATAAAGGTATATTCAGCCAGTTCCATCGGAACCCTTGGAGAAGCGATATCTGAGTATATATCGTATGCTGGTAAGGTACTCACTTGAGGAAGTCGCCTGAGGAGGGTCGCAGGACAATCGCACACGGATGCTGCGTGGCCCGCACAAATGGATAGGGCAGCCGAAAGGGCAGCAGCCAAGTCGAAGTCATGGAGCTGCTGCTCCCAGCTCCCGATGTGTCTGGAACGGTATTGGCATCCGCATTGAGCTGCTCATTGCAATGGGGACACGTGTGGGGCAGGACGAAGCAGAAAACTTTCACGTTGCAGTGATGAAAACACAGAATGCCCGGATCTGAGGTAATTGTGGCTTTAGTTGCTCTGCTTGGTGTTGTTGTTGTAGTTGTTGTCGCCAGCATGACTGCCTCCTGGGGAAGTTGGGCGTTCCTTAGGCTGTTCAGCTTGCACCCGTATTTTAATTGATACCCTTTGTCTATACCAAACGTTGTTGCTGCTCCTCTTATTGATGCGATGTGTCTTTGGCTCTTTTGGTTACGGAGTCCTGCAATGAAACAAGCATTTCATGTAAATAAGCCGAACCAGCCGAAATACGACCATATTTGTGTGACCAACCAGCTATATTCCAATAAGTGATATTATTTTGTGGATCTTCAGCAAATATGTCATGTGCCTTGTCACATGCCAAAAGATTGAAAAGCCGGCTAAGGTGAAAAGGCAAAAACGTAAACAAACCGGCAAAATGAAAACAAACCTCAAAACGAATTATAAATTTATTCCTGGCGCAAACTCACCACTACGGAAACAACAGCAACCAGAAGGCGAGAGAGGCAGTGAGCGCGCAAACTAGAGCTTGAGAGAGAACAGCCCTAAGTTGCATTTCGTTTGGTGTGGTGAATAACATGCAGCTAGCGACAAATATCCCAGACATTGTCGCTGCGGGTCTCACGCAACGCGTCAGCCCGAACCTCGAGGCGGGACCAGTTGACGGCGAGCCGTGCAAGCAGTCGGTCGTGTTGTTGTCGCAGGTGACAGCTGAACTCCGTTTATACGACTAGTGAAATCTTATTGTTATCAGCAACATAATCATCATCATTATAATAAACAAACCCAATTGTTATTATTCAAATTGCAACAGTCTTGACTTTTTTCGAGTGCTCGCGTGTGTTCGAACAAGCGGTCAGCGCGAAAAGGATTCGATTGCTGTAACTATTTCAATAGCAAAATTGTACGATAATTGGTTGGACAAGCTTTCAGGATATGCGGCATTATCCTGCCAGAACAAAAACATAAACAAAAGCCTCTTGCTGTACACTCATCACCAAGTTACGTGCAACATTTTGTTTGTGTCTGTGTCACCACGTTGCGGTCTCTACGACAATCCTGGCAAGCATATCCTGACCCCGCGGACTCCGCGCCCCTGTCCGGTTCGGTGTGTAGTTAATGCGGTTTTCCCTCCGCCTGCCCTGTGTTTTTTGTGTGTGCCGCTGCTGCTCGAAAGCGGCCGCCTTTGTTGCATGGCAACACTTGGCTAATCGATGAGGTGCCGAAAAAAGGACACACACACACACGCCCAGTAACACAAGGATAACACAAGGATAATGACCTAAACCGATTTGGTACGTACAAACAGCACAAATTCAAATCAAATGCAACGAAAATAGGCCAAGTCAAACAAATTCAAATGCGTTAACTGATTTCCCACCAACTTTCGGTGGCAGATTTGCGGTTGCTGCTTCTTCTTAACTGTGGTTGTTGTTGTTGTTGTTGTTGCTGCTGTTGCGGTTGTCAACATTGTCAGAAAAGTTAAATGTGACATTTTTGTTTTTATCGCCAAAAGATATCCAAAGTTGGCAGCCGCAAGTACAAAACAACAAAAACTTCATCTATGAGACAAGCAAACGTTCAGGAAATACTCAAATTTAAGAAATTGCCAAAAAAAATTGAGAACAAAATTGGCTTCAACAATTTGATCGTTTTGACTTTATCGCTTTGCCAATTAATGGGCAAAATGAGGCGTGGCAATTTGGGCATAAATTGAATTGATTACTTGGCCAAGTTTCAGTTCGAAAAGTTCACCCTTTAAAAGTTGACAGCCAGGCTGAGCAGTTTTTGATATGGGTGCATTCGATACAAAGTACATATTTGACAAAAAAAGGGTATCAAATTTAAAGTGGGCTGGGTTTTAATGGTGACTTATGTATTTTAAATGCAAATTAACTAAAACTCGAATCGGGAGTAAAATTAAACTTAAATAAATGCAGTTGTTATATAATAAATGCTGTAATTCTTTTTGCTTAGTTTGGTTTTTTATTCTCATATGAATTTCACAGACGTTCGACATTTATTTTCCTTGAACTTTTCCTTAATTTAAAGCTCTTAAAACTTTTAAATTTAAGTCGGAGTTTTTGATAAAGGATTGAATTCGATGAAACTTACATTCATAAAACTGTTTGGCCTTACCTGACTAACCGACTGATTGATTGATGTTCAAAACGCAACCCAAATCGTAAGATCTAAAAAGCTGACATTTTTACTATTGTTAACTTATCTGATGGAGGGAAAGTTCGGGTTTTGGGAAGTTCCATCCGCAAGTGTATGTATGTATCCCTCCATGGATGGAAAATGCAGTCCAAAGCTTGTATGAACGAAATTTCATTTTTCAAGCGAGAAAATGTGCGTTCTTTTTCAAATGACTTCAAAATCATTTTTAAATATCTATCTCAAACATAACTTAAGACGTGGAGTTCGAGGTAGAAAATTAACGTAATGTGATGTACAATTTGAAGCAAGAAACTTGGACCGGGAAATACAAGCTAGTGTATATATAGACTGAAAATAAATGATGACGAATAAAAGGAAAAATCACTTACAAAAAAATTAAATTACAAATGTCTTCAACGGAAAATGCCCCAAAATTTTAAATAAATAAAAAGAACTTTTTAAGCCAATATTGTTAGCAATTTTAAAATCTTTTATTTATGCAAATTGGTTTTAAAAATAAGTTTTGTTTATTTTGAATTAAATCATTTCTGTGCTCAATTTAAAGATTTGCAACGGCAGCTGCTCCAAGACATTTACAAAGTGAAAAGTTCAATTTGTTTTGGCTTTTGGCAAAAGCCGAATGCCAGAAGTAGCTGCTGAGGAGGTAAAAAGCAAAACAAACAGTCAACAACAACAAACAACAAAATATAACTGTAATGCTGAGAAGAATATATTTGGGAAATTTCATTTAGAGCATCACTTCACTCCTTTCGAGCAGGGACACGCTAAACGAGAACGTGCAGCACATCGATCATAAAATACCCTTGCAGAGCAATAAATTGTGAAACTAATCTGTTAATAGTATACAATTTATTGGTTGACTTACATTTTGCAGAAATATGCGTCTGCATTACGCACAAGGTGAAGAGTTTGAGTACTTAAATTTAAAAAATACAATTTTTGACCCAATTATAAAAGAAAAGCCTTAACTAACGCCAACTAATTGTATTGAGTTCGTGAAAATTTATTATGTTCCTGCAAATATATGAAGACTCGTAGCTTTTGAAATTGGCTTGGAAATCTAAAGAGTACTCCTCAGACTTTATAATTTCAATTTATTACAGAAGTTCTCTGATCGTCAGATAAAAATAACTAAAAGCTTTAAAAATAATAATTGTATAATTATATATATACAAATAATAATGTTGCCCATGCCAAGAATATGTGATTCACACGATAAAAACAAATGGCATATTTAATTTTTTATCCAATTTCTTATATATTTTTTTTTTAAGTATTAACATGTATGACCACTGCAATTGACACATTTAAAAAAAAGTAATCCTTATCTTATCTATCTATGACATGGGTATGAAATTAAAACCCCATAGGATCATTTAAATTAATTAATCATATTCTAGAATATGAATCGGTTAATCTTATCATTTTGATAGAATTTATAAGCTCGGCATATAATCACACGTGTCGTGACAGGACTGTAAAACTTTGGAAAAGGGTATTGCAATAAATAGCGAAGCAAACGAGCGACAAAACAAATGCAATAACAGATATGACAAGGACACACTTTTTTTGAAAATCTCTTTTCCTTTATGTTGTTGCTGCAACACGGTACCAGCAGGAATAACAAACAACAATCTCAAGTGCGAGCTAAGAAATCCAAACAAACTTTATCCTGCGAATCAAACACGCCCCCCCTTAAACTCATACGCACACACACACACACACACACACATTCACATGACTTTTAGGAGCAGTTGTTAGAAATGAAATTACAGCGTGCATCCTTTGGCCAAGGACTTCTCAAAGCGAATTGTTTGCCCAGTGAAAACATGAAAAGGGCAGCAGCAAGAGGAAAAAACTCACGCATTTTAGTGAATTTAATGAGATCTTCGCACTCACACACACACACACACGGAACTACAACAATTTGGCCGAGTAAAACGTGAAGTGTGCGCAAAATTCAGAAATCAAATATTTATGCACAATGTCAAGCAGAACCTGATGAAACATTCTAACAAACAGCGCAAGCATATAAAAAATGCAAAGCATACCAAAAGAAATGCAAAAAGAGCAACAGGAACTGAGGAACTGGCTTTAAAATGAACCCCTTTTGACACATGCTAAGATACATTTCTACAAAGTAAAACGAATTCTTGTTGCTCTCACAGTTGTCTGCTTTTTGTCACTTTGTTGGAAAAAAAGTAAAAGCATGAAATATCT
Organism: Drosophila lacicola; assembly: GCA_035045355.1. Lineage (NCBI taxonomy): Eukaryota > Metazoa > Arthropoda > Insecta > Diptera > Drosophilidae > Drosophila > Drosophila lacicola. Next base: position 10,266 of record JAWNPB010000076.1, on the reverse strand, counting down.
TCAGCTTAAAAAAAAGAGAGAGCGAGAGGGAGAGGGCGATGGGCCATAAGAGAAAAACTTATAATAAACCTTTTACTACTACAAAATTATGAAATTATGAAACCGAAATTTTATGATTGTTTTTTAGTGAACGATATTTAACTTTTCATTCAACAGTTCAGCTTGCGTGAATCTTTCAGAAAAAGATAATATCACATCAAAAAAAGAAAATACATCTGACAATTATTTATCTGGGAAATATTGCTTTTAGCAAAACATTTTCCTAGAGTACAACTAGTCTGTTCGCTACTTAGTGTATTTAAGGAAACGTGCGTGATTGGAAAATGTAAATGTATTTTCTCTTGTCCCAATCAAGGTACTAGTAACTTTCTCAAGGGTATAATCAGTATGTTCTTTAAATAATAATTTATTGTCGACTATAACTTCTAACTATAATGAATAGTTTATAATTTTTTTTCTGGTTTAACAAATTTCTTTATCGTCAATTCAGTATCAGCTCGTTCCTTCAATTTAACCAATATTTTTCTGAGTTGAAATGTTTCAAGCTTGAAGTGTAAAAAGCGAAAAGGGCAAAAGCGACTTGCAAACCCAAAAGCAAAGACTTTAAGGACTTCAGGACATGCCCCAAGACAAAAAATTAAATAACAAAAAAATGTTATTGTCATCTGGGTGTGTTACATCATTGTGCTTCAGATAAATGACAAAAACAACAACATGACCAGGCTCAAATCAAATAAGCCAAATTGACAACAAAGTTATCCGTGGCCTGTTGTCACCGAGAAGCTCCTCGAGCGAAGTCTCGCAAGCGAATTAATTCCGAGACACAAACGCGCTCAGGTGCGCTCAAAATATGTATGATATGCATGCCCAGCAGACCTGACATCACCATATCAACCAGCCATGCCCTCGGCATACGCCATCAAGCTGGGCAGCCTCCCCACAAGGCCAAAGTGTGCGCGCTTTGAAGTTTCCGCTTCCGCACGGCATAACCCATTGTTGTTGTTCGTTGTTGTTGCTTCCGCTGCGAGACACTCATTTCAAGTTGGTCGCACAACACCAACATACTCTATCACACACACACGTCGATTACTTGGAGAATCTTCTTCTTTGTTGCATCAATGTTGCTGTTGTTGTTGTCGCTGCTGTTGTTTAAATCATGTGAAATTTAAAATTTAAGGCTCACATTTTGTTGTCACCCTGCTCTTCCTCTTCACTCAACCAAACACATAATTTAGTTTAGTCTTTGTTGTCATTGAGTTAGCACTTGTGTGTGTGTGTGCGTGTGTGGGTGTATTTCAGGGCTAGATCCTTCGTTCTAGTTACGAGTGGATTTTAATGCGTTTTATCGTAAACAATTTTATACTTGAAATGTGTACAAAAGAGCAACAAATTAAATTTAAAGTAATTTTATAAAATGTATTTTATTAAAGTTCAAGAGCCAGTGTTGCCTCATATTATACCAGAATTGGAAATTCTCAAGATCCCGCAACAAGGCCCAGATGCTGCTTTTCATTTCCACACTCTTATCACCGCCAGAAAAGACTGAAATCTTAGTCCCTTAGAGCCAACAAACTCCATCCAACTCGGATCTATACAGGCTAGAAAATCGCGCAAAAATATCTCAGTCTATTGGAACTTTTCAGAGTGTATCGGCTATCGCAATTTCTCAGAAAGCTAAATGTTGAGCAGTTAAGCAGCTATCAATTCTCTTCAAGCGATTTCGTGTTACTCGACATCTGTTAACAAATGCTGTAAATCTTCAGAGATGGATAAAGATGGTCAAGCAATATTCTAACGATTTCGGAGACAGAGTTATATCTCTGCTGTCTGTAGCTGCCCAGCTCTAATTAAAACTAGATATATTTTCCTTGAAACCTTTTTACTTTAGTATCTCTCTGATCCCTCCAAGCAAACACTACACTACGCACAAAAGCATTTGAGACTTCTTCCGTGGAATGTTCCTTTGTTTCTCTGAGAAGTGGATCATCCCAATGCGCCGTCACACTGGTCCAATCTTGGCCCGAGTGAGTCGAGATCAAGCTGTGCTCACCTACCGCACTTGCCTAATCTAATCATGGTTTTTTCCTTCGATCTTGAAGTCATAGGGATTCAGCAGCCTAACCTGATGTTTTTTTTTCTAGCGAATTATTCCGCCATGAATTTCCCAACGAAAAGAGCACAATATACCGACTTAAAAACCCATATCAGAAAAACAAATTGATATTTCAAAACGTAGTCTTAATGCAGAAGGAGATTATTTTAAAAGAAACAACTAATAATATCGGAAAAAGTCTATTTCATACTGCAGTAAAAGCATCCTGAAAAACAAACTACATATCTCTGATATTTATTTTATTTTATATGCACTTTTACCCCAAGCAATTACTTTGGCTACCCCAAACGTCCGGTGTGCCTGCTATTAATTCAGCTGAATGTGATGCGCCCTCAAGATTTCTGGCACCTGTCATTAAATCTGTGAGTTTGCGTCGACTATTAAGCGCACATCCACACACCCACACACACAAGCACACTCGCACACACACACAGCAATCTTGGCACTTGGGTGAGCAGATTTGCTTGACGCCTCGTTTGACTTACGGCCCTGCAGCATTGGCCATTTCAGTGCTCGCCACACGATTCCGAGCTGCCCTCGTGCCACACACTGCTGTGCAAGCTCTCCTCAGTGACAAGGGTAAAGCGTAAACCCAACGTGGCCCAACAGCTGTGCAGGGCTTCTCAGCACACGCACACACACCCAGACACACACACACACTCATACTTATACAGTCCAAAGCGCATGTCTTTGTGCCGTGTAACTTTTTTCATTTCGCTGGATTCTTAATTAAATTATGAATTATGCACAGTTAGTTAAATAGACGTTCCGTCGTTCGCTGGTTCGTTCCAGAGGGAACCATTCTTTTATAAGATACGACTAGTACCCAGCATATTTCTCTGGCTTTTTACGGCTTACATTGAAAACGGATTTGCTAGCAAAGAAAAATAGAAAAAAAGGCTAGTCGGGTGTGCCGGACTAGCAGATACCTTGAACCCAGCCTCAAGCTGACTTTGCCAGCATTCTAGCTTCCTTCACCCAAAACCCAAATTCTTTCTTCACACCCCATTCCCGCAACCACCCAAAAAACATTTCTAGTTATGCTTAAAAAGCCATGTCTCAAAATCGATATTTATCGATGTTATGAAATGGGAGGATATATCAATGAATATATGTATTATAAAAGAATTCTATGTCTGGTATAGGAGAATATACTATACAATTCAAATTTCACCTCTCTACAGTCTCTAGCTTTTGTGACGCTTCATTTTACCCATTTCCAATGGGCCTAGGGTATAAAAATAAAATGTCAACAAAGCTCGCGTTTTTTATACCTTTCTAATCGTAAATGGCATTACTAACCCAAATACTTGGTATTGGCAAATATAGACACACACACGCACCAATACAAGAGTGAGTCCGTGAAGGTGTCCCGCAGATCCACGCCAAAGACCACCCATCCACATAAACACAAACACACACACACACACACACACACACACACACATATGTGTAAGTCGCTTATTTATTGCAGCGACCTTAAATGGGCACAGAAGTGAAAGTGTATCAAGTTACCAACTTACTTTGTTGCCCCTTCAAGATATATTTGTATCTTTGTATTTGTATCTCGTATTTGCACATACATAAAATTGTGTGCGTAATAAAAACGCATAAAGTTATCGTTATTTATGACCGCAGCGTGAGCTCGACACTATATCAAATAACCATAAAAGAATTTCTTTGTGATTGTGGCGCGCAGTTTGACATCGAAGATTCTCAAGTTCCGAATTCTTCTGAATTTTTGTTGAGCACTTCGTTTGCAATTTCCATTCAATACAATTTAATACAATCAAACTAATGAGATTTTCAATGGGAATTTCAATTTTAATAAATCCTAGCGAAGTGAATTTGTAAAAAATATTGTATCTCCGGCACGCCGAAGATTAAATAGCCTTTGTAGGTTTCTGGCTTAAGGTCTTATATGTGAGGAGAATTGTGTAATTGCAAAGTTTTGTGAACAGATAATTGTTCCCCTTTTATATGTATGTGAGGCAGCGACTGATCAATCATATGAAAGCTATAGGCGGATATGATATACAATATAGAATAGATCTTTGATTGCTTATAACATAAATATTACTTTCCGAGGCAACAATTCTTTGGCTTCACAACTTCCCTAAGAACTCAGCCACGTAGGCAACTTCGGGAAAACCAAGTATGTGTGGTTCCTGTTTTTATTTAAAAGAAGATGTAAACTGCTCTAAAGCCAGCTCCGCAAAGTATGTAATGCAATTGGCGAAACATGCAATTGACAACACACGTGAACAACTCAGTTGCCGATTGACAACAACGAGAATTGCAGGAATGCAGCCGCGAACCAATTGCCAACATCATCAGAGTCAAACGCAGCCGCTGGCAGTGGTGGCAACAACAACACAGACAAAGGCAACAAAAACATCTGTAGCGCATTTAAACCACAATTCTCGCCATTCAACAGAGACAAAGGACATGCGGTTGACGGCGCCTATTTGCGAGTCTCTCAACAGCTGCTCCTCCTCCCCCTTCTCCTAGCACTGTTATCCTGCTACACAGAGACACACGCACACACATAAGCATTTGCCTGGACAGCTCTTCATTTGGTCAGCAACTGCTGACAGGAACCACGAACAACCAGCAAGAACCACCAACAACAGGAGCAGCAACCAGCAACCAGCAACAACAACCACCAACAACAACACAGTTGGCTGTTTCATGACGCAAGCGCTGATGCACGTCCCTTTTGTCGTCTTTGCTTTTGGCCAACTCTTAATTAACTTGCCTCAGCGCGCGTTTTTCGCCAGTGAATTCCTTTGAGCGCATTTTATTTTATGCTGCCAACATCAACAACAACGACAACAACAACAATGTTAAGCGCTTGACTTTTCCAAAATGGTTTTTCACCAACGTTCCGCACACTTTGTAAGCTAATTTAATTGCAGCTACGTGATGTCGCTTAATCAGACGAAAATATTGCAATTAGGGCGTGGCAGCGCCGCCCCCCGTGGCCCCAGTCTGGGGGCGAACGTAAATTAACATTAATTTGCAGCTTATTGGAAATAGCTGGTAATTGAACATGTTTAGAGCGTCCGTGTCCGGCTTATTTAAAATGTCATTAAATTAACCAAAAGCCCCCTCGGCCAACGTCTCACTGTTAATTATTGTCAATTTGGTTCATTTTGAAATTTAACAAGCTTTTCTAACCTAAATGCAAATTCTTTTATTAAAAAAAGATTTATAACAATAACTCAATAAGAGATATTGAGTTCTTTGTAATCATTTCTGTAAAATACTTTTTTTTTGTGAAAAATTCAAATACCTTTACAAATTAAAAATTATACAAATATATTAGATACCTTTAAAAACATAAATTTATTCAAAAGTTGCAAACAGGGCAACATTCACTATAACAACTATAACTATTTAATCTCTGCAAGGGTATACTGAGGAATTTTACATTTTGGCAAAAAATATCTTTTTTATATTCTATTCAGTTGTTTCTGTTCAGGTCTAAATAATAATACCCTCTAGGAGAATATAAAATCCGATGCATATAGTATATAGCATAAAGGAAAATAAAGTGCAAATTAAAGAGCTGCATATAAATTAACTTGATTTACTTTGTCAATTACCTATACCAACACATAAAGCAAGCCACAGTGTTTCGCGTAAATATGCGCACAGGCGTCAACTGGAGTTGCACAAATTTTAATTACAAGCGTTAGCACACAACACAAAACACTATATATATGTATATATGTGTGCCACGCCCACCAAACAACAAAAAGTGGGCGACAATAAGTAAAGAGACAACAACAAGAGTGAAAAAAAAAATTGTATTAAAAGTGATAAAAACTTTTATTACCAGCACGAACTACGACAAAAAAAACACTGGCAAATGTTGTCTGCCAACGTTGTCGAAAGCGTCCTGCGGCATGCAACATTTTTACGCAGCTGCAACACACACACACACACACACACACACACACGTGGACCCCTCTTCGCTTCCCTCTTGTAGAGAAGTTAAGCAAAGCCCAGTTCTTGAGCGGATGTATAATCGATGTATCCATGCAGTTACCACATCGTCTTATGCCTATCTCAAATTACCCACGAGCCCCTTTCCCTCTTCCTTCTCAGCCCTCGGCAGGTTCTTTATACTGTTTATGTTAAATTTCGTGCGGCTGTGTTGGCGTTTTTATTGGGTTTGGCGGCGAGATTTTGTGGGCTTCGTAAAAGGCAATTGCCGCTACGTACAACAATTTATGTAGCATACATTTGGGCTGCTCACGTTGGCATACAAGTATTTTGCGCACTTATTGATTTTTGATAAATAAACCCACACAATTCGTGAAAGTTCTTTTCCCAACACTCAACCACAAAGGAAAAGGAAAAGAAATGAAACCAGAAAATGTAATCAGAAATAGCAGTGAAATATGACTAAAGCACAAGAAACAATTGAGAAAGCGCAAAGAATGTTTTTACGTAAGTAGCTGGGCAGTTTTTCTCAACAAGATTAACGATGGTTGAGCGTTAAAAAGTATTTGTGAAAATCGATACTTCACATTTCTGACAATAAAAACATTTTTAGCTCCCTTGGAAACTTAATCGATAGGAAAGTTCACGTTTTTTAGACTCTTTACAAAAGTCGCATGTAAAGCGATTTTGCGAATTTTTAACTTTCACTTGAATTATTAAAGCTCAATGCTCGAATCACGTTCGCTTTTTCGTCATAATAATACATTTAATTTCTATACCTAAAGCATATGTATGATATTAATAACCGAAAGTCAGACATTAATTTTTGGTCGTTTTGAAAACGAGTACGAGTACTCTAGTCGGGACTACCCGACTCCCATAAGTGCCCATAGCTATATAAGCTCCAGTAATAACAAGATGGCGATATTTGTTAATTTCGCGGAAACGGGGTGAGACATTGAAACCATCTCTTGAAGTCTCTGAGATCAGGGTACGGACAGGCTTGATCGATTTTATTGAATGAGCAATAAACATTACAAAAAGCATGGAAATGTTTTTAAAGCTCTATCTTTAGCCTTTAAGATAGATTTGTATTTCACGCATTTCACGCCTATACAACAAATATTTTACCTGTCGCTTTCAATGCTTCAAAAGTCCACCTAAGTGGCAAATCAGTTGCTACAGACTCCACAATCCCAATGGAGAATAACTAACTGGAATAAGTAGCAATTCCTCTTAACAGCAACAAAAAAAAAAACTCAAATAAACAACAGTATAAATTGCAAAACAAATATTTTTATATAAATCCAGTGGAACAGATTGCTTTAATAAATATTGGACAAGCGTAGGAAATAAATGTGTTTACCCAGTTAGGAGGACAAGCGCAACTCCCACAAAAGTGGGGCATAAAGCACAGAAACAACAAACAGAGTAAAGAAAAACACTGAAAATCAACGGCGATTTTCCGGAACACTTTTAAAACACATTTAGAAAACAGCTACGAAAAGAAAAGTAACACGGAAGCGTGCTCTAATCAGATATATCAGACTAAGGGATACCCTTAACCCAGAAAAATACACATATACATATCCGATTTATGTGAGATTATCAGGGTTTAAATAAAGCTTACTAGAGCACAAGGCTCTTCTTTTAAAAAATTGTTTTTTTTATAAAGTCGGGCAGACAAAAAAAAAAAAAGTGAAATAATCTTAAGCTATAGATGACATACTGAAACATACCAAATTGTTATTTCTAGATCTTAGCACCTTTAAGTTGTGCTTAATAAATCGTGTCCGATATTTATCAAAATTTGAAAATGGGAAACTTTATGAGATGCCATCTGCCTTTTACATTTATTTGCACAAGACCATCATACCCTTCATGCTCGTGTTCACTGGGTTCAGGGTATAAGACGAGAGAAAGCAAAAAAAAATAAAGAAGCAACGCAAATGCCGAAAAGTAAATGTTGGGTCAACTACGAAGGCGTGTTCCATCGCCAAGAAGTTATATAGGAGGATGCAGGAGCTATGGGTGCAGAAAGCTTCTCGCATTTATGGGCGCATTAAAAAAGCTGAGCTGCTGCTGAGCTGCTTGTATCACGTGACGTGTACGCAATATTTTTGTATCATGCATGTATGTGTGCGTATCGGGTCGCAAAGTCGCACGGCCTGAACTGGCACTTAATCTTGCAGCTGCAGTGCAGGATATGCGGGTAATATATCTACTGCTTCGCCAGTGCAGCTATCCTTAAAGAATTTTGAAATGGCAAACAAAGAAATGCTCTGCGCCAGACAAGAGACAAAGCCGGGCGGAATGTAGGCGAGCTATGGGTATTGGATTTCTCGCGTCCCCTACACACCCTAAAGAAGATTTTTGAAGTCCAAGATAATATGTAAGATAAAAGGAGAAAAAATAGCTAGGGTATTATGTCGGTATAATCCAGCTCTACCCGTATCAGAGGATTTCAAAAACTTAAATAAAAGTTAAAAGTCTGCTGCAATAAATTAAAAATAAATTAGAGCTCATCGGATAATAATAATACTACTAATAATAATAATAATAATAATAATAATAATAATAATAATAATAATAATAATAATAATAATAATAATAATAATAATAATAATAATAATAATAATAATAATAATAATAATAATAATAATAATAATAATAATAATAATAATAATAATAATAATAATAATAATAATAATAATAATAATAATAATAATAATAATCATAATAATAATAATAATAATAAATAATAAAAATAAAATAAATTTAAATTAAAAAAAGAAACTTCATTCTCCAACCACTAAAAAGTAAAAAACTGTCCCCCGAAGAGAGTTGCTACTTTTAAAGCATTTAAACATAAATTAAGCACACATTTTGGAAAATAAACATTACGATCTGTCTGTCACTTTCTCCCCTCTTCCATTTCTTTTACTTATAGTCCAAGTGCTAAAGTAAACAAATTTGCTCTCAATATATATATTAAATTAAATGTTCCTGTATCTCAATGTCTGGTCAGAGAGCAGCTGACCAAAGAAGTGCGTGAATTATGAAAAATATTTGCGGCAGCTGCGGTCGGCAAATTGCACATAATACGTCAAAGTCAGAAATTGATTTAAGTCAATTAATTTAAACGAGCCACAACACGAGCTCGACGAGCTCGACACGCTGTAAGAGCTGCCATTTTATGGAGTCGACTTTTTGGGGGTCTGAGCGTAATAAGCAATCGGAAGTGGTTGCCAGACACGTATATAACGTGCTGGGGCGAGGGGGGGGATACCTTGGTTACTTAGGGGTTCAGGCCGAGGGCCGTTGTAATTGTATTTGTGCAGAGCAAACATGAGCCAAGAGGAGTCGAGTAGATAACGGGGAGGGAATTGTAGTTACTCATATGTCTTGCACAGACAAGTTAATTATTTTGTGGCCTGCGTGTTTATTTTTGGCAAATCGATTTTCACGCGCTCTAATGTACAAGCAACACAAGCGTACACGCAGCACTCGCACACGCTCACCCTCGAGCTCACATTGTTTACTGGGTGTTGCCTACTTTTGAGCGCCAGCAAACAATGAAACAGTTCGCCTGCACCGGCCAGAGCTTTATTTGCTTTACCATTTTCTCAAATATTTGCACAACGTTTACCTGAATTAATTAACAACATTTTAAAAGGCTAGCGAAAAGCCAGCACGTGAAGATCAAAACGGAAAAGCAGAGAAGGCAACTTTATCTGATTTGCATTCTTTGGCCTCGGCATATTTAGAGATGACTCTTAGTACAACCTGGCCACAACGTGAAAAAGAGTTTGGTTCACGGTTCGAGCCAAGACCTTGCCTTAAGGTTAAGTTCGTGAAACTGTTTTTACATATCTGTGGGTTCGAACCTTGGCTCGTTAAGCTCCTTTACGACGTCGTGTATTTAGTTTAAAAGATTTAAAAAATATTAATAAATAAAAAGAAAAGTCTCAAAAAAAGAGGTAGTATTCAGGCTAAGGTTTGATTCATGCTAAATAAACAACAAAAATGCGGGATTAGTCCGATTCGGTCCGATTTTCAGCTGTCAGTGTTGGAAAGTATTAAATGGGGCTCATTCAAATCAGAATCGATACGGTAACTGCGAGGTGTATTTTCCAATGAGATGCTGATTGACGCTTAAATTAAATTTGTGTTTGTAAGATTGGAATTGAGCCTTTAGGCAA